>JAVQJG010064886.1:0-45852 GCA_036024015.1 Craterocephalus amniculus | reverse complement strand
TAGGGCTGGGCAATAAATCGATTTTATCGATAAATCGAATTTCCTATTTATGAGGATTAAATTTTTTTTTAAATCGAGATTTTCTTAGCCGGAAATATTTTGCCGACGTTGCCTTCCCTCACCTGTACAACTGTATGCGCGAAAGTTATATTTTCATTGTTTACAGTGGCACGGCCTGCCAGCTTGTTTCACAAGTTTGTTTCACAACTTAAAATATCTGCACTTTGAATTTAGGTCAACTTCCTGAATGGGTGACTGAAATAAAAGCATGTTTTCCCATAAAATCTAATATTTGTGATCTGTTTTAAAGAAAAAGACAGGAAGATTAAAGAAAATCGATTAAAATCGAAAATCTGATTTGGTTTTAAAAAATTGGGGATTTAATTTTTTGGCCATATCGCCCAGCCCTACACTGGATTGTCTTCCATGAAAGGAAATAACATGGTTCCTTAAAGGAACAAAGTTATATTGTTCCATGTTTTTTATATTGTTTTATGTTGTAAATCTAAACTAGCTAATCTGTGTTGTTCTGTTGAAATGACTGGACAGTGTGTGCAACACGATAACTTGCTGATTATGGTTATATTTCAAGATATCTTCATTACTCCAGACAGGACAAGTTGTTCCTTTTTTATGTTCTGTACTTCCCAAAACACCAAACTAGTTCAATGGTATTTTATATATTTTTTATGTATTTGTTGTAAATGTTTTCCTATTTATCTTATTTAATTAGCTATATTTACTTTGCATATTGATGAAATGTTGAGCCCAATCTCTAGTTTCTTTAGTTTTAAGCACAGATGCTTTAAAACTGACAGTATTATAATAAAAACCTGATTAAAAATTGATGGGACAGTATTGAAAAAAATACAATCTGACTGTATTTTTTGCCAAATTGCCCAGCCCTAGTTTAAAATTCCTTGTAGACGGCTAAATTTATTTTAACAACATATTTTCTTTCAGTCATACGTAAGTAAATATGGACAGAATGGTGAGTTTGAGGAAGTCCATTGTCATGCCTTTTTCTTTGCAGTTTTCTTATTTACCAGTCTCATAATTAACTAATATATTACATTTATTTATTTATTTTTTTATATACTATATTAATCCCCTTAGGTTTTTGGCATGTTATTGGAACATCTGTGATTTGACTTCTGCAGTCACACAGAGCAAAGCAGCCACATGTTCACTATCCATCTCTCTATCTATCTCTAGATAGAGCTTAATATAACTCTTGAACCCTGCTAACTCAGATATTAGCTATTTTGTGATGACATGGATAAACTGCTTTAAGACTTTAATATACATGAGATAGACATCCTGATAAAAAAATCTGGAAACAGAGACCTTCCCAGCGTCTGAGGTTAATCCCGGTGAACAGAGGTCACATCATATCTTTTATTAATGACATCATCTTGTTGTGTTCCTGTTGTTTGACGGGAACATGTTACATTTGCACGGTGCAATTTTTGCTTAATAATATAAAATAGTATCATTGAATCATAAAAGGATTTATAAATTTTAAAAAACCCAACTACATAATTAAACATGAGTTACTGTATGACTGCTATCAACTCAGATTTTATAATTAGAGTAAACCTGGTCCAGCTGGGATGTTACTCTGTTTTATGTGTTCTCACCTATCACCACAAATGCACCTAAAGACAGTTATTGTTTACTTTGGTTGAATCAGGTTTGCCATAACTAATCGCTGATGCCTTGCTGTGATGTCAGGGCCAAAGGAAAAGTGATTACATGCTGCTGCTTGTCATTTTAGAAGTATTAAGCTAGAAGTGTACTTCACTAGCTTTTTTTTTCTTCCTCATCACAAAACTGCTGATGAGACATTCCGGTTATGGTTTTCAGCGTTTTCAACCTTTTTTGGCAGTCGCTGTCCCTGCAGTTAGCTCCGTGCAGTGTTCCTGACCCAATCGGCCCAATCACACTCAGTGGGAATGTAGTTAACCCAGCAGCTCCGTCATTTTCTTTTCCAAAGATGGCAAAGTAGATTCTCCTCTTCAGTTGTATCAGCAGTCACTTTTCACACAGCCAGTTGTGCAGCTGCTGTTTAACAGCTGCATTTATATTAAACTAATTTCTCCCCAGCATTACCCGTCATCATGTTTACATTTTATAACCAGCGGACTTCAGTGCATCTGTGCTTGTCTTATGATTAAACTCTCCCCAAAAAACACAAAATCCAAGTCACATGTTTATGCTGTCTCATATTTTGTTTGCAGGAGGCTAACGGTGTGTGTGTGTCTCCAGTGGAATTAGTCTAGTAGATCAAGATCAGCATCTAACAACTTTTCCCCAGCAAATTGAATCTGAGACCAATGATTGCTTTTAATTAGAATAAAAGCCTTGGAGGAGAGCAGCTGCAGCCAAGACCCGCCCGGCCAGCTGCTTTTTAAGATGCAGGCCCAAAGGAGGGGTCGTTGTCGAGCTGGACTCTTCGCTTTTAACAGACATTGATTTGTTTTTGAATGTGCATGTTGTCAAACAGAACTTACTGCTTACTGTACCATTCAAGATTTTATGATGCTTAGCGGCATACCAGAACTACCGGCGGTCAGATGAAACCCGCCGGGTTCAACTCAGGCGCTGAAAAGGGGATTTGACAGATGATATTGCAGAACTTGTCTCAAGCAGCAGACTGCAGGCTCGCAGTTTGGGCCCTCTGGATTACAGTACTGTCACCATGGCAACCAGAACCACTACAAAATGCTGCAAGAGTAATTATAAGTTGAACAGCTAACAAGAGCACTGAGTCATGTATGAGGAGGGGAGCAGCCATGCAGAGTCAGCGAGGGTCATGCTGTGTGTAGCTGGGAGAAAGATGCTGTCCTCTCCAGAAAAATTAGCGCCCATTTAAATGACCCATATTTACATGCAGCTAGTAACGTCTGTCCCAGAAGAGATATTAGCTGAAATATGTGAATTCTCGCAGAGTAAGATGTGATGGAAGCCACTTGTGTTTATTTGTGAAGCACATTTCCTGTTCAGGATAATTCATTAAATTCATTGAGAGCTTTTCAGATGATGCAAAGGCATCTATAAATATAAAAAATTACAATAAAATAATAAAAAATATATAGGAATTTTATTTAAATAAAATAATTGGTAACATTTTATGTGAAGCCCACATTATAATGCATTTATAACGCCTCATAAATACAATTATAAACAAACATAATGTTTTATGATGCACTATAGCAACAGTTATATAATATTATTCTGCAACTTATAATTAATTATAATGAATCATTCTACGGATGCTCCTGAGTACTTAAGTACTTGAGTACTTACTTTTCAATGATTAGTGCAGTACCAAGTCACATGATGCAAAAAGCTGTATTTTGATATTTTTATCAAACCATATGCCTGTTATGTTACTTTACACATACAATGATGACTGACTCAAGAGACTACATAGGCTATTATAACATACTCAGAGTCACTACTAGGGTTGATTTGAGTTGTTCATATAGGTAATCAGAATGTGTAAATAATCACTGAAGAGTGCATTATTATGCACTCTTCAGTGATTATGTGTTCATGGGTATTTAAGAGCAGCCATAAAACTAGGCACTATAAGTACTCAAGAGCATCCATAGAATGAGCCATTATAATTAATTATAAGTCGCAGAAAATGTCATCAACTGTTGCTATAGTGCATCATAAAACATTGTTTATAATTGTATTTATGAGGCATTATAAATGCCGTCATAATGTATTATAATGTGGGCTTACAGTAAAGTGTTACCAAAGAACTAAGTTCAAAGTTACTGTACATAAGAAGCAGCTGCAGGTCAGATCTGCAAAGGAAATGACTAAAAACCTGCAGCTTAGTGGTAAGTTTATGTTGTTTAAGTGAATAATAAAGATCTCTGCTTTCTGTGAAACAGCTGTCCCCCAGAGAGAGGGAGGCCGCCAACTACAGCGAGAAGCTGAAGGAGAAGTTCCAGCACCACCCGCAGATCAGACGCATCGCTTCTCACAGACATCTCCCCAAGAACATCCATCACCAGAGCAAGGAGCTGCGGATCATGAAGGAGGCCCGCCGTCGGAAGTACGTGCTGGCTTTTCAGCCATTCCTTCGGGAAAGAGAAAAATGATCGTGTTCGTGTGAAGGTGATGAATGTCTGGATCGGTGCCAGGGTAGCACTGGCCTGGTGGAAAATCTCACAGATGGGTCTCCCCTCTCTGACGTGCTCCCACCAGGCATCACGTACTCATGTACAGCGGGTGCTGGATTGGTCGTCCCGGTTTGCCCCACCATCCGTAGCTCATGCTGTGCTTTTTTTCTCTTTTCCTAACGAGCTGCAGTCCCATCGTGTGTCAGACGAGCGCTTGAGCCGATCTGCTTTTCTGCAGTATTTTCAGCGAGCTGTGCGATGTAGCGCTTACATCCGCAGACTCTGATGTGTTTGGGGTTTTCTCTTCATCTGAATATTCTCCCCAGCCATTTGGAGTTCTTCACCCTTCTTCCTCTTTTTGTTTTTCAGGAATATAAACGTCCGCAAGCACAGCAAACCGGGTGCCGTTCCTGTGGTGTCTGAGAAAGAGAAGCATGTTGTTACCGTGGTGACATAGACCCAGCAAGGGAGGAGATTAGAGCACCCAAAGACTGCCAATGAATGAGGACTAAGATCACACCCATGTGGAGGGCTGTTCAGACCCATCTCTCTGAGGATTAAATAAAAGTTTATGGGACGGAAGTGTGATCGGTTTACACATCATTCAGTAAACCTGTTGCCACTTGGGCTTAATACCAGTTGTACTTTTCCACTCTGCTGTTATTACTGTCATTTGCTTCTGCATTAGAAACTGACCACACATTTTGCTTTAGTGCAAGTTTCATTCTTTTATCTTTTTAGAATAAAGTTAAAAATTGGTCCATTCTTTAAAAGGATATGTTTTGTCTGGATATCTGTTGCATCATTCCTGAAACAGCCAGTGTTTGACATATTGCATGGTCGTCGGTGGATACTGGTTTGTCCTGTGACAATTAAAAATATGTTTGCACAACAATAATCCAAGATGAATAACAATCTCTGAATCATCATTCTGAATTCTGCCTTTTGTCTTTATATTTCAGTTCAATATGCTGCTATACTCGTATAACGGTAGACACTCTATAGTGCATGTATAATGTCATGTACATCCCTGTGCACAGATGACAAGAACTCTTCATGCACTCATCACTTTATCTGCTCCACCAGTTAAATGAACACAAATGGCAAAACAGCCAATCACAACAGATTGCAACTCAATGCATCTAGTCATGTAGATATGGTGACGGTCAATCTGAGCATGAGAATGAGGATAAAAGGGGATTTAAGTTACTGGGAACGTGGCATGGTCGGTGGTTTTAGTATTTCATACACAACCATCTCTAGTATTTACAGAGAATGGTCTGACGAAGAGAAAACATTCAGTGAGCAGCAGATGTCTGGACCAGAATGTCGTAATGGCAGAGGAGAATGAGCAGACTGGGTGGAGACAATGGAAAGGTAGAAGGAAGTCAAATAAGCACAGGTTCCAACCAAGATATGCAGAATCTGAACACACAAGTCCCTTGTTGAATCAGATGGCATACAGCGGTAAAAGACCGCCCTGGTTCCCTCCTATCAGCTAAAAACAGGAAACTGAAGCTACAATTCACACAGGATCACCAAAATTCAACAGCAGCATTAAACTCAGGGATCAGAAGTTGGTGAAAACAATATCACCACATGGATTCTTCCTGCCTTATAACAATGGTCCAGGCTGCTTTGGGTCCCTTTTTACCATCTGTTATGTCGATATGGAGGAACATCCACAAGGAATCTTTCCAACACCTTGTTGAATCATGACCCTAAGAATTAAGACAGTTCTGAAGGAAAAATCTGGTCCAAACTGGTACAAGGGAGGTGGACCTGAGGTGTCTGCATGGTGACGCACACATCTGTCACTTAATTTAAAACAAAAGATTCAATAAGTTGACATCTCAATTATGACCTTCAAAGACCATTATGCAGGTATATCTAAATCTTGATGTGGAAATGATTTTTATTTATGAGTGTTGTGATGTGTGCCGATCACAGTCTGCTTGATTTACAGCAAACATACGAGAGAAATTAACCATCTGTAACTGGATTGCTTATATTTCCTTTGGGATCAGTAACATGACAGTTCCTATGGCTCTGACACTTTCTGGTTCTTAATAAACATTTGTTGTGGGAACACTCAAATTTCTGGTGATGTTTGACTTGCAGTAGGTCATCACACTGGTGCTAATTTACTTCAAGCCCCAATAAGGTACAGTTTTATTCTCTTAAATTTGCCCTTCATATCAACACCAAAGAAGAGCTAAAGAAAAAAAGGCTGTTTGATAAAAGCAAAACATTGTCAGGCAAGCCAGATGTGTCCATTTATCTTCATACCAAAAATACCTACAACGGTTCTTTAGTGGACTTTTGGATCTGAATATCAAAGAATAATATTTTTTTCAGTCAGGTGCGTCAACACAGCTGACACCCTCTTGTGTAATTGTTTGAGCTTTTTTGTCTTCCATGTACGGTCACAGAAAATTTCCCCCCTCAGCTGGCAGCAGGGCCCGTGTATGAAAGCGCTGACCGGAACCGCTGCCACACCTGCAGACACACTCATTGTCACTAGTCGTATTCTGTATTTACCCTCCCCACTCCACATTTGTCACCCTCGCGGTGTTCATGATCTGCTTATGAAATATGCATGACGCTGTGCCCGGAGCGCGCGTGGCCGCTCCAGCTGCTCCTCCACCCCGTGTTTTCGCTGCCGCTATCTGCCTGCTGTCAATGAACATGTAGCGCGTCCTCTCGGCTTTATTCTTCTACGTATTTCTATCGCCCCGCCTCTTCTTCCTAGCTGGATTTTTTCCCTCGCCCTCTCTCTCTCTTCCTCCTAACTCTCCCTTTCCCTCTCTCTGCCATTGCATCCATTTTTCTGCATTTAAGATCTCTCCAAGAATAACCAACCTGGAAGAAGGCGAGCTAGACAGAGCAACAGAAGGGTTAAGGGCTCCAAACGAAAACAAACAAGGACGGGACCGAGCATCTTTTCTTTCTTTTCCCTTTTTCCCCCCCAGCATGCAAGTAAAACCACTCTAAAGGATGGCAGCGATGGGTTAGACAAGATTTAACATGACTGCTAAATAAAAGGCAAGAGTTGGTCTGTGAATCTTCAGTTTTTCTTTTTGGTTTTTGTTTTCCTGCTACTTCTTTCCCCACATCCCTGGATGGATGGAAGCTTGTGATTGGAATACCTGCACCAGTGATTCTTTATAAGGGCATCTATCTCAAATCTGCAGTGTTTTCTTTCCCCTTTCCCCTTAACCCCCCTTCTTTAAAAATATTGATGTGTAAATTTGGCGTTTCATGTGGCAACAGCTTGGTCGCAGCTTAGTGTGCTTGACAACCTCACCGTGAGCTTTTAATAGCTGGGGATGAAGCCCGTGATTAATATTTTGCCGCTTCTTTCTGCAGCTGTCTTGATTATGGGCATGATCCTGCTAACCAAGATGTCATGCCGCGCACAAGCCTTTTTTTAAAGGCATGAAGTTGAACCCACTGAAATTAATAATAAAAAGAAATAAAATAAAATAACGCAATGTTGCTGGTTGACAGTGCCTTTCTCGTTTTTTAGCCGCTGTGTGTGAAAGATGTCTGCTCCACACGGGCCCCGGGGCGGCCCTGGCCCTGGCCCTGGCCCTGCTGCTGCTGCTCCCTCAGCGGCCGGCGCCATGCCGGAGATGCCGGACCTCAGCCACCTCACCGAGGAGGAGAGGAAGATCATCCTCGGTGTCATGGACCGACAGAAGAAGGAGGAAGCGAAGGAACAGTCTATGTTAAAGTAAGAAAAAGGCGGAGATGAGGAGAGGGTCGGCGCTGCTGTTGGCCGCGAATAAGCTGGCTGTTTGTGAATTTCTGTCCCTGCCTGGCTGTGAGACACTGGGTCATGTTGCCTCCTGACATCCAAGCTCGCAGAGCTTTAATAGTCGATCAGCGGTTGTGACAGCGAGGTGAGACGCAGCGTTCCCGTCTTTCGCCTGCTTTTTGCACTGAGTCGACTCGGTTTGGATGGAGATGTGTTGTTTCATAACGTGGCTAACGTTCCCATCTTTTCCCCGCACTTTGTTGTGGCTGTAGCTGTACACTACAGAGGGCTGGGATAGCAGCAGCGACGGCCGCCATTTTCACGTAAAATGCACGCTAAATTGCTTAACCTTTCCCCACGAACGTCACAGAGATTACACAATATTACACTGGAAAGATCATTTAAGGTGTCCTTTGTGGGGATGTTGCACACGGTGTGTGTGTGTGTGTGTGTGTGCGTGTGTGTGTGTGTGTGTGTGTGTGTGTGTGTGTGTGTGTGTGTGTGTGTGTGTGTGTGTGTGTGTGTGTGAGAGAGAGAGAGTGATTTCAACGTTAAAGTCTCAGTAGAGCACCCCTCCCATACCCCCCACCACACTACTTCTTTCCAGATGTCGCTGGAAGCAGTTTCAGCACCATGGAGCTGTCCACTTTACTGTGGACAGCTCACTTTTAAGGTGGACCGGAGTATTACCGCCATCATGGCTTTAATCTTAACTGTGGGAGCCATAAATCTGTTTTATGGTGGAATATAACGTTCATTTTCCCCGACGTGACTAAAACACAGTCATTCAATGAATTGTTAAAAAAAAAAAAAAACGTTTTCATCCTGCTGAGTTTCTTGCTGTTTTCCTTCTTCAGTGAGCGCCTGCATGCTTGTCAGTGGTGAGCTATGCATTTAAAGGGATTTGGTTTGAATGCAGCATAGATATTAGTCAATATTTTAGATGTTGTTGCAGAGGATGAGCAGTTTACTGCCATTAACTCCAGTGTCACGAAGTCTGACGCTATCACAGCAGGATTTATTAGTGCTTTATAATCTAGGTTGGTTTAGTTTCTTCTTTTTCCATTTCATCTTCAGGTAAATATTAGCGCCAAGGCAGCGTTAAAGATAAAGCTGTGCAATCCTTCGTGCAGCTGCATGATAAACATGAGTCATGTAGGCTACTCCAAGACACGGCTACCTCAGCCGCTGCGGTGTGTGCCGTGTGATTCATCCAGGCCTTTTCCTACTTCCTTCCTCTTACAGTGTCTGTTTCTCCTCCCCAATTTCCAGGGCAAACAAATGGGCCGAAGCGACTGCTCTTTGTGAAAAAGACGTGATTGACCATCTAACTATGATGTTAGATAACATGGATTCCACACCTGAAGAGGTCAAGGAGGCCCTATGCATTATTTGGTGCATCGTCATTATGATACGAATCACTCTGTGTGGAGTTTTTATGATTTGGCTCTGCTGGAATTGATCTTGACAGCAGGGCTGCACTACATTACACATCACAAATGAAATGTTAGGATTTCTGCCACCACTTTGCTGCTGTGTGGTCCAGTATTCTCATTAGACTGCATGGCTAGTTCATGGGTTATAGTACATTCCAATAATGGAGACATCTTTCATTACCCAGGAGTTTATTCAAAATAGAACAAAGTAAACATGTCAGAATGTTATTTTTCTGATTCATGAAAATAAGTTAAGCCAATATGTAATTTGATAGCATACAGTAGGTTATATCTAAAAAAGAAGAAGTTTGGATGGGACAATGTTTAATAGAGTGTACCGTTTCAGCTTCTTTTAACAACAGTTTAAACATCTGTAAGCTGAGGAGAGCACTTGCTGGACCTTTTGGAGAGAATTTCGGTCCCATTTTTTTCTGCTGAACCGCTCAGTGTTCCTGTTTTTTTACTTTGTTGTATTTCACATTTTAAGATGTGCCAGAGGTTTTCAACAAAATTGCAGTCAGGGCAGGTCTAGTCCACCCACCATGTTTACAGTACCATGTAGCCATGCTGTTTAGCACAGTCTTCCTGAAATATGTGAGGCCTTCCATGAAAAGGTGGTGTCTCTATAGGAGCATGTTGCTCTGAAACCTGTACGAACTTTTCATCACTAATCGTTCCTGTCTAGATGTACAAGTTGTCAGTTTCATAGACACTAGTGCTGGTTGTTCCCTTTCCTCATTGGTCTGGAGAGTCTATCCATGATTTCAAAAAAGATTTTCAAATTTTGATTCATCTGACCACAGTTTAGATTTCCTTTTCGCCTCAGTCCATTTGAATTGGTTTTGTCCCTAAGAAGATGATAAGATTTTATAGAACTTTATCAGACATTGCTCCTCCATTGCATGAAAGTGACAAACAAACAAAGATAATGTGATTTCCATGACAAAATTAGACTCATTTCAATTTGATGTCAATGGGACCATAAATCATAGGGATCAAATAATGATCAAGTCTTCAGATTCTCAGAAACGTTTGATGGAATAGTCAGTCTTCCCTTTTTACATTTGGAGATATTTAATTTTAAATTAATCAGTGTTTTGTTTGCAGATTGCTGAGTTTCTTTTCATGAGTGACTCTGCTTCTCTAAGGTGCTCTTTTTTTATACCTGACCGTTCTGCTGACATGACGGCTGATCAGCCTGGGAACACGTTCCTTCATACCAAATCATTTTACAGCTTTTTATAGCCCATGTTCAATCTTTTATTATAACTTGCAGCTGTCAACAAATATAAGATATTTTTTTTATGAAAAACTGGCCACTTATAACATCTAATGTTTCCCATGCCATTATATTCAGTGTGCCAGCTTTTTCTGAATTGGGGTTGTATCTTAATTTTTCATACACCGCCACCATATTGGTTTAATATGCTCCGTCTTTACATACTTGGTGACTCATCATGAGTCACCCCAGCAGTAAATCCCCACTTTCTTTACCTATGAATCACACAAGCATGACTTATCCCGAAGCAGTGTTGGTGTGCTCAGCTCTGCAATCCATACAACTGCAACAGATTAACTTGTCATCGGACGGTTCGTAGCATTTCCAGCAGTGTCAGAAACAAACACTCACACTGCAACACCCAACCTTATAGCTTGTGCATCTCCTCTGACGCAGTCGTGGCCCAATCCCACAGCAGTTTGGGTGGCGTTTCTGCAAGTGGCAGCTTGAACACTGAAGTGTGTAATCTAACAGAGGGAATCCTAGGAGGATGGAGGGATGGAGAAGAGAATGAGGGAGAGAGAGAGAAGCCTCCAGCGGCAGGGCTTGCCAACTTGCTGTCATCTCACTGGAGGTGCTACAGAGAGCGTGGACGGAAAGCCACCATTGCTGACTCGCATGTAATTAGCTACTCCCTCTTAGCTTGTAGTGTGTCTGCAAGTAAAAATGTGCTGCACAGAATGTCAGGTTCAAATTTTGATGTCAGCAATCAAAATGCACAAAGGTTTGTCTAAAATGAAACACGCTTTCATCTGCATATACTCCTTCATAAAGAACCATGAATCTATATGTTAGCCTGGCTTTTCCTGCTTCAGTGAGTCCTTGAGTTTTCCACTGATGGTGGTCATGGGACCCCCACCCCGAACACACACATGCTGTGGATCCTCCAGGCAGGCATCAGCTGCCTGTGATGGGGTAACCCACCAAAAGCCCGAGGCTCCACTTCTCTTTTCTCCCTAACTACCTACTCCTGTAGGGGTGTGTGGTTGTGTTTGATGGCTGGGAGTGCGAGGGGACAAGAGGGGGTCAACACAGCTGCTGAAATTCCCATCCCATCCGTCAGCTTGTGCCACACCTTCACCCTCTCTAACCAAGACAGTGTTTTCAGTGTCTTTCTTTGCTTTTACTTAGAAAACTGCCTATGTTGTGATAAATATCCCAGTTCTTCCTCCTCCTAATGACAGTGTTAATCTCACGGATTTGGGTGACTGTGCCATTTGCTGAGGGACCTCCTTCAACAGGACTAATTATACTGCCTGCCTTGTAGTGGGGTCTTCCACTGAGATGCAGCTATTCCGGGGTTGGGTGGTGTCTGCTGTTCTGCCGCCATGGGCTCCAATTTAATTGCCCTGTGTTTTCAAGTGTTTCCAGTGTGAAGGAATGCAGCCTATATTAAAGGCTTGGAGATGCCGAATCAGTGCTGTGAAACAGTCAAACTGTGCTGAATCACTGTTGAATGTTTTGTTTATAGTCTTCATTGAATATTATTGTTGTCCCATTTAACCCTTAAAAATAGTGTTGTTTTCATGTGGTGTCTGAATATCATTATTAGTCGTCTGAGTATTTAAGTAATTAATATGGTCAGTGAGATAGATTAAAGGTGCATTCTAGATATAAATTCTTGTTTATTTTTTGTTAGAGATTTAAAATTTGTTCAAATATATAATAGTAATCAATTCACTTTAAAGTACTTTCCGTTTTTGATGGTAATATAGCCTGATGCATCAGACTCTTACCCTTGACTCAAAGGCTCATAAATTTCTGTAACCTCATGACCGAGACAAGACAATCCAGACCCACAGAACCAACACATTCTCCATCCCAGCTCTTTCCAACAATTCCACAATTCCAATGCACTGGGAACCCCTTTATTGTCACCTAAGGATGCCCAGGGCAGTGCTCTATATCTGCATATAGCTGTGATCCCTGTGTTGTAGAAAGTGATGGATGCAGTGCTTATAGACAAATAACAGATTGCAGAAGGAGGTCAGCGTGGCACAGGGGTATGGACTCCCATCTTCCTTGCATAAGGCTTGGGTTTTGGCTGAAAGTTGAGTCGTGGAAATGTTGTTTTACCTCTTATTTGAAAAATTGTATTCATTCATTTTCTGTACCGCTTAGTCCAATTGGGTTGCAGGTGGGCTGGAGCCTATCCCAGCATTTATTTGGCGAGAGGCGGGGTACACCTTGGACAGGTCGCCAGTCCATTGCAGAAAAACAGCTTGGTTAGAATTTGACATTGAAGTAAACGGCTAAGGTTAGATATGAGAAGAGCTTGGAAAAGATCACGAATGGAACATTGGTTAAGGAAAACATCGTTCAGAGTTACAGTAAAATACACGGTTAAAAAAAAGAATAGTGCTGACAGATTTGCTGATGTTAAAATGTTACCATGGTGACACTGAGTTTGCCAGCTTGGCAAACCCTGTCCCTTTCCTAATTGGCACAATGCACTTCTGACTAGGTGTGTGTGTGTGTGTGTGTGTGTGTGTGTGTGTGTGTGAGGGGCTGAGAAACTCCTCAGTGACCACAGTGGACATCAGGTGAAATTACTATCCCTTAAATTTGAGCCATAACTCCCCTCCCAGTTTGTATCTTATGAATAGGGGTGTCACGATTCTCCCAATCTTCGATCCAATTTGATTTTCAATTTTAGGGTCACGATTCGATTCCATTCCATTCGATTCTAGATTTTGTTCACTTCTTCTTACAGCACAGAGGCCTATGCCATTTCTAAAGTAGTCTATGGTTGCCCATGGGGAGAGATCGTCGATCCTCTCCTTGTCTTCGATGCTCGAGACCTGGACGTAATTTTGATCGATTTCAATGAAAAATTGTGATCGTGACACCCCTACTTATGAAACTGTTGACTTGGACTGGCGCACTATCTTCAATCTCGCATCATGCTGACTTCACAGAAATACTGTACGTATCATGCTTCAGGTTAGCATACATGTTAGAATCTGTGGGGTTGGTATTCAACATGAAGCGCACTGACCTAGAATCAGCTGTGATCGATCACGTCCCATTTCCTTTTTCCATTCACCCTTCTCGCCATCGTGCATCCACGCTCGCACACCTCACTCTCCCTGTCCTGGTCATTTATCTGATTGTGCTTCAGAGCTCAACACACCAGCTGGGGTTAGCGCTCCAGAGGGGCCCTCTGTCCCCGGAGGCTGTAGGATCTCTGAGTGGAGAACTTGTGGAGAGCTGTGCACACATTGCTGCAACTCAAGCCTTCGATATTCTTCTCCTAAAGTACACATTCATGTTTTTTCTATTGCACTGACCAAACAATATCAAGAGGTGGAAAGTCTGGGCATCATAAATGACTTGAAGCCGAGTTTGTACAGTCTGGCTATTAAAACTGGTGACAGTTCTTAGAAACTGTGTCAGGACTACAAACACACCAGCTACTGTATTACAGTCCAACAATAAACCAAAAATGAAAAAAACAAAACAAAGTATTAAAAATTTGACGCACTAAACAAAGATTGACATGAAAAATACCTGACATCTGTCCTGTCTCAGGCAAGCCAGTAAAACAACACATGAATATTATTGCTTTTATAAGAATGCGTCATATATAAAATATAGTACAGTGCATTTGAATATATTATTCTAGAATAGGGTTTTAAGTGTAGTTTACTTCCAGAAGGAATGTTTATCCCCTCATTGCGGACCCTGAATGACCTACATAGCAAACACTTCTTTATCATATTAAAATGAGAGACCTATGGTTATGAAATGAGGCGAGGGAATGCTCCACAGCTTCCTGCTGGACACTATACAGTACACACTCCCTCTCTCTGCTTTTCACTTGTTCCTTAGGCTCACTCACCCATGCTCACTCACCATCCTATGCAAAGAGAAGATTCTGTCATAAGCGTCTCCCATCCCCCATCACTTTCCCCAAGGGAGAGAGAGAGAGAGACAGAAAGCGGAAGAGAGGATGTTGTCTTGACTCTATAAAGCAGAACCCACGGCAAATTAATACATCATCAAGCTAATTAAAGTAACAGTGTGCTTTGGTTATGGATGGTCGACATGATGTCAAGTTCTTTTACTTAGCTGGATGGGAAATATGGCAAGAACACAATAGCTACCACTAAAATGATTTACTGTAAATACTGCATACAGTTGTTTCTACCTGTTTAAATTTTCCGTATTAGCTGTGAACTGACTGCTGATGTATTTCCTGCTTGGCTGAAAGAAAATGTGAGCTGGATTACTTTTGTTTCCTCATACAAAAGGATAAAGTTCCTATTTAGTTATGTTTTAAATACAATCTACTACAAGTCAGCAAATGCGTCACAAGTTAGAATGATGCAACATTTCTTTAAAGGCTTTTTTGTTTGCTTTGTGTCACTTTGAACCAGAACTGTACAACAAATTTAAAACTATGATCATTTTACCTCATGGGATTTTATAATGTTCTGTTTCTTGTTGCTAAATTTAGTAAACAGGCTGCTTCTGAAGTTGTGTTTCTGGCTGATTTCAGCTCTTGATTTAATTTTTCCTCCTGTCTCCGTTTTGGTTTTCACCAACTCCCCAGAAACATATCAGTGTATTTAGTCACTGAATGCACTACTATGCTCACTGGAAAGGAGTCAACTTTGATTCCTAAGTGTAGACCAGTGTGTTGAAGGGAATTGTAGAGGCAAGTGACACTTTCTGCAACTACATTCACATTTTAACACCTTTTTTTAAAATCATAAATATGTTGATGTTCAATTGATAAACTAGCAAAAAAGGACAAAAAAGTGTTATGGACATGAATCTGCAGGTTTGCATCAGAGACAGAAGAGGAAATGAGAAGGGATGAGGAGGTGAGATGAGTGGGGGGAACAGGAGAGGGGAAGAGAACATCAAAGGAAAAATGAGAGGAGAGACACTGACGTCTGTGATCCTATCAGGTCTCGCTGCTGATATGACAGCCTCAGTTCCCATTGACATAGCAATCAGCTTGCCATCTCCCATTGCCTGCTACTCCTCTGTGCTGCACAGCACTGCACTGTCTTCAATTGTCTCCCAGGACTTTGTTTTAAATAACATCTGCATTCGTCAGCATGGGTGTTCATTGTCTCATGGGCTCTTATTCCTCATGTAAATTTGAAGGGATTTTCCTGCCCCAATCTGTGCAAGTTGAAATGCCCTTGAGAAACCATGGCAGCAGAAAAAAACCATGAGAAATACATTGTTGTAACCAGCACCAGTAATGGATAGCTATAGCAACTTAGTACGTTGTCAGACCCGAACACAAGATAATTCCTTTACCTCAACTGTTAAATTACACAGCAGAGAATCAACACAGATATAGGCTATGTAAACTATTGTGTGGGGAAACATTCTAACCAAGTTAATTGAATAAAAATGTAAGAATAAAGCTAATCTATTTTTATTCCCAACACCCATCCCCATCCCACCCTTAACAGTCAGTTGAGATGAAGATATACAGACACTCAGAGGGAATCTCATTGTTGTGCTTCTGAAGATCAATAATGCTATAAGGTTATGTCTCACAACACATAGCACACTTAAAGACACATTCTGTAATTTTGACGAATTTCTCAAACTATTGAAAGGTGGGAAATAGAAACACAGATGTTTTGTAACTTTCTTTCTTGTGTTTATGTTCATGCTATAGTGGCTGTACATGCAATCAAAAAATATGTTCAGATGAAGTCTTTGTATGTGAGCAAGTGTAGCTTAAAGATGAGGAGACACAAAGATATCAGCAAAGAAAAGGAGAGGTCACTATTTGGTTAGACGTGGCACCAGGTTATCTCACACTGGCTTCATTCAAAGACTCATGCTGTTAGGGAGGCTATTAATAGTGGATACACTCAGCTTTCTGCCATTGCTGGTAAGCTGGTGGGCATCCAAAAAGGCTGAAGACCTGTGGTCACTTAGACATCCAGGAAATGCAGACCACAAGGCAAACAAGCTTACAGACAGCTTAAATCAAGCTAAAATAACAGAAAAAAGAAAAAAGTTTAGCAGATGTTGATGGATTTAGGTTATTTTGTTATTGTTTAAATAGTTAAAGAAATTTGACAAGTGGCCTATTTGCTAAGTCATACAGTTTTATAGTAACCAACCAATCAAAAGCATTCCTCAACATGTTTAAGTAATTCTTCATTTTGTCTAAGTTTTCTTACTCTACATGTGTTGTAAATTAATTGAGTTGTTTTCAAACTTCCTTTTCAAAAACCACAACCACTGTTCACACAAAATTATTTTTATTTATATATATATTTTTATTTATTTATTTATATTATATATAAACATATATATATTTATATTATTTATATATATATATATATATTATATTTATATGTAGTTTATAGGAACAAGCATCTTCCTCTCAAGCTATTTTCAGTTAGCTTCTTTCATTAGCTTAGCTAGCTCTGCTAGTGAAGTCACTGTCAGTGTGTTAAGACTTAAAACACAGTCTGTCAGGAAATAATGTTCAAAGGTACCTGCAGCCGCTAGCTAACTTGCTCACATGGCTAACCTAAACCCTTTTCATGACATTATAAATAAACTTTCCTGTTTAGCGAGGAGTTGTTGAATAATGTTTACTCTCCATATCCCAGAGTGCAGGGTTGAAAATTCATGGAAATATGCTAGTTATCATGTTGTAAATCTTTTCTGAGATGTTTGCTGTATATTTTTTTCACTCTTTGGGCTGAAAATATTAAATATGGCTTAGTTTCTTTCTCATTTAGATTTTAGCATTGAAAACTAACTCAACTCAATATTGAAAGGATAAGAAGATAATGAAAGCAGACTATTGCCATGTTAACTCTCCTCACCCAACATGATTTTCTCAATGTGTGGGCTGATACTAGTGGTAGTTTACACAGGTTGCTGTAATCTCTCCTTCCCTTGTGTGTGTTTGTCCATGTTTCCCTCATTCAAGACTCAGCTGGTCAGAGCAGGTGCAAGCCGGTGACTCAGCCACGTATGTGGTGCTGAGGCCGACCCTTCACATACGCCTTTGTTTGGGCTAAATCTCAAACCATAAAGTGCTTTCTATAAACAAATGCAGCCGTCCTGTTATGTCTACCTCATGCGCACAAGGGTAGTAATAGTATACTTACTGAAACGTACACATATATGACTAGTTTCCTTCACAGCAGCCTCAGAAATGGGATTCCAATTTATATTAACTGATGCAGTGTTTTTCTCAAGCAAGTCCTTTTCACAAGATGCTTTTATGCTGTTCAAAATTTCCCAGAGAAAGAGGCTCTTTAAAGCTGTTTCCCTCCTTTATTCTTCTGCTTTACTGCTTGTTGTTTCTCTCACAGACATCAAGAGGTTTGATGTTCAGTATCATTACACTGCTTCAGGTCCACAGTATGAGGCCACTACTGTACTGTAGGTAGATTACAAAAGCAACCAGCTGACATAAATAGGGGAAGATAAAGAGCAACTATAATTGTGACGTCATTAATGCTGCCATGGCCCTTATATAAACCCACTGCGTTGAACACAACAGTGTAACCTACACGTACTGTGATGTATGCAGAGCCATCTCTGCCTAGGGCTGAGGGTGGCTTTATGGGTACTTTAAATGCAATATTCAGGGGATACTGTATCTGAATGTGTGCATGTATATATATGATAGCATGGTTCATGTCATTTAGTGTGTATTAAAGTATTTACAATGTCCATACCAGCAAAGAGGCCTGTTTTTCATCCCTATCAACAGTCACTGATCAGGAGGGAAATAGAGAGTGATATTTTGATCCTGGGATCGGGCTCCTCGGCTCAAGTCTGATAGAGGATCTCCCACTAATCTCTTAATATCTCTCATCCCACTGAGATACTGCCACCATCACCATGATGATGAGATGGCCTGGATCTGTAGTAGTGGAATGATGAGGGAGGAAAGCAGTGAACGAGTGCCAATGCAAGGATGCAAACCATGCATTGGACTTCTCCTTTGTGAAACAGAGAAATTAATTTCAAATAAGACAGAATCAGCAGACATTTAAAGGCATCAGGTGATGAGTATTTTTTGGGAGGAGCGTTGGGGGTGTTGTTGACAGTGAGCAGAAGCTGGTTGCCTTATCCTCAAGAGGGCGGCTGCTTGGATGTTTGGTTGGCTGGTTGGCTTTAAATCTGTGCAGAGAGGCGACTAATGCAGGGGAATCCTTTCATTTGGGATTTTACAAAAGCCAAACACATCTTTTCCACCATCAGACAGATGTTTAGAGGCACCATGTTCAAGTTAATTTAAATCTTACAGAACTGTAGTCACACAGCTTAGACATTGTATCATAACACTCTTGCTTTTCTTCACTGGTGTCTAACATACTGTCTGTGTAGAAATATTTTAGCTATGTGTTTGTTGTAGTTCATGTGCTGTGAGGTCATATCGGATTGCCCTGCCTTGTGCTTGTCTGCCTGGGTACAGTTGGTGGCGTGCAGCAATGAATTGGGACAGGAAGGAGTAGAACAAGCTAGGCCAACAATAGGCAGGGTATCCATTACCTCTCTATTGTTAGCTATAGCTTTGCTATTATTAAAACCCTCAGTGAGGCAATTGACTGCAGTTTCAGTACAGCCTACCAATCGCTCCCAGCCAGGAAGAACATGGTCAGTAGGTTTAGTGTCTATTTAGTATGGTCAGAGTTTAGGACATGGAAAGGTTTGGATAGTATGTTGGTATGCTATGAAAAATATGATCACAATTATTCATATAGTGTTATTTCTATTTCTAGAACTTCGCTTTTTTTAAAACCTGGGCTCTGTTTTCATCTCTCCACTCATACATGCCAGTGATGGGGAAATGAGCGTTCAAGATTGCTCCAGTATTTAGCCGGGCAGGCAGTTAGCAGCACAGCTAATGTTAAGTATCAGGCATTTGCTCACCTTGTAAGTTTGCCCTAAAAACGTGCTTTTTTCCCACACTGAAGTGCTCTGCTAGTCTCAACAAATGTCCGAAAAAGTAATAGAGAGGAGAAATGAACCAAAATATCTGTATTACCTGTATAACCCCGCAAGATCTGGACACGGACAGCAGGACACCGACACCAAAATATAATAAAACCTGGTGATCGGCAACTAATAAAGGTACTTTGGTTCATTTCTCCTCTCTAGTACATTGTCGTTAGTACTTTGAGACTAGCAGAATACTTCAGCCTGGGGGGAAAAGCAGGTTTTAGGGCGAACTTAAAAGGTGAGCGAATGCCTCATACTTACCATTAGCTATGCTGCTAACTGTCTGCCCAGCTACAAACTGGAGCGATCTTGAACGCTCATTTCCTCATCACTTACATATGAGGAGAGATCAAAACAGAGCCCAGGTTTATAAAAGCGAAGTTCTGCTTTAAATCTGATTCTGACCATCTCTAATGCATTTATTGCATATAGGCAATTAGATTCTTGGGAAAGAGCCAGGCATGTTTACCATTATGTTACATCACACTTCAATCTAATCACACATTTTAATTATTTACGGACGGAGGATACTAATTGTTGCTGCTTTTCAGAGGAATCTGCGTCCATTCTTGGCTGAATAGAATATTTTGGTGCACTACATAGTTTATGGATGTTGCTGTCTCCTCATGATAAACCATGAATTTTCATTGAAAGACAAAACTGAACTGTAGAACGACTAGTCAAGTACACACCTGGTATGTCTATTAGGAAGAAGAAGGTCTGTCATTGTCCTTATAAGATAACCATCACAGGAAAGCTGATAATAATGTCTCTCCAAAGATCCACATACCCCTAGGTACACTAGGGGTATCACTAGTCACACGTGCCTTGAAGCACTGATGCTCCCCTCAACCATCACAAAACTAGCTTTTACAACCTAAGCTGAGAGGATTCTTGATGACTGTACTCATCAATGGAATGAAAACTTGATGTTTTTTTCTAAAAGGGAGTTGAAACCTGAAAACATCTGAAACACAGAAAATGTGTCTTTCTGACCTTCTGAGACGAGATTGTGCCCAGAGGACTGTGCAGCGCTTTATTCCTGGCATGTTATGGAATTCCAGGCCATGTTGTGTGTAAACTTTACACTGTAAAGGTAAGCCCAACCATCTGTAGTTGGTACCACTCCACCTCATGGACCAGCTCAGGCTTCTTCCCCACCAGTGAGGTTGCATTCCATGTCCCAGTATAGTCAGTGATGTCTGAAAGTGGTCTGCCATCCAACTCATCTTCCACCAACTTCTAAATAGCTCCCTGCGGGTTTGGAGCTTCTTTGGGCTGAATCTGTCTGAGTCCTTGATTCCCAGGCTTGACTATCAGGTGCTTGCGAATGATTTTCCCTGAGGAAGATGCTCCAGTTTCTCTTTTCCATGTGACATGTCAGATGCATGTTGTTGTCAGTCCATCAAGGCTTTCAAATTGCTCTCAGTCCGACCTCTCTCAGAGAGCACTTTGCCTTGGGGCTAATGCCCCAACCACACAGCCCTGAGGATCATGGAGATACTCCAAGATGGCAATTCATAGAATGGGAGAGACCAAGGGTCTCTGTAATACTTCATTATGAAATTATCTTATCAATGACCTTTCAGATGGAGCCAACATCTTTTATTTAACTATCCGGTGGTGTTGCTTGTGGGTTTCGTAAACTTTACTTTCTTCTGTTAAATTAGCAAGTTACAAACTTAACTTTTCTGAACTTGTCTGAACTTCCACAAAAATTGTGTTATAATTACACAGTCACTGTAAATATTGTGCTCTTTATAAGTCTTACTTATGGAATTAAACCTGAAATAAATCAACTTTCATGGAAGTTCCTTATCAGGAAGGCCAGAAAAACAAATGAAACTTGGCTTTTGCTGATTCTGAAGCTGGAAATGATATGGGAGGGCAGGGCAGAGATGTTTGAGGAGTAGCTTTGATGCATTACTGTTTACAGTACTAGGAAAGACATAAAGCTCTGTTTACCCAGAAATGGGATTCAAGTACAGGGTGGTGATCCTGCCATGTTAGTTTTTTCCTCATTTGAGTTTTTTAAATGTGCATGAGAGGAGTTGTGACATCACTGTGTGACAGTGTCAGCTGCCAAGAAAGTGCTGGTCACAGGCATAAAATGTATCTGTGTCAGGATGGATAAAGTTGTCTGACAGGAGGAGCAACTAAGCGTTCACATACAAAAACAGGACAGGTCAGTCCACACACCATTATGAAAGCAAACAAGCACATATGTGCAAGAACACAAACATGGTGTGTCACTATGGCTGCCTAAAAGCTACTCATAATGTTGATACTGTGCGTGTTGCACTGTTTGATAAACTGACTTTAAAATGAACGTTGTACATGCACTTCCTGCAAGCCTTTGCTTAGAAACACACTTGTGAATATGTGGGCTGCTGGATGATTAGCAGACTTTTTGCTGCTTAGAAATCTCCCAGGAGGGGAGATATGAGGGAGCTCAATTGAATCCTGGCAGGTAATCTAAGGAAACAGATGGATTTTAGTTATATTTGGCAGCAGATTAGCCACTTCCTGTCGCTCAGAAAAAAAACCTGCTGTTGCCAACTCCTGCTTGACAATCTGAATATTAGTTCTTGGTCAGGAGGTCTGGCTTGTGTCCTCTTAGATTGCCTATTCTGATGAGTATGCCCTGTGATTTCAATCCTATCTATGTTTTCTAAGGCCCAGCTGTGGTAGCTGGCCAACCCCTCTACGCCTATGTGCTTGCCCTCTTGCCATCAATGCTGCCCCGACTTTAACAGCATGCCAGCACCCCATGCCTGAGGAAGTTATCACCACCCTATTCTTTGCTCCTAATCCTCTCTAAAGTGGAGAGAAAATGTAAAGTAGCACTTCTCCCAGCATTTATTGGAGAGATTGAATGAACAGGTGTCTCAAGACCTAATCGTCTGGCTTTAAATGAGTTGCTATTTTTAGCGCATCCCACACATTTCTTTGAGATTTGCAGGTGATGTACAGTAGATGTGGTACAATGCCAGAATTCTGTCTTTTATAGCCTGCAGGGATACTGCTGACTGCCATTTTCAGCATGTTGATTTTCCTTATGTAGTTGGCTGAAGAACAGTAATCCACTCTTGGGGGTTCGGAGGTAATATAATGACACACCTTTTACAGTTTCCAATAGATTTTACGACATTGATGTAACACTTTCTGCTAGAAACTTTATATTTCCTCATAATTTTTTTCATTTTGCTTTTATTCTTTGTGATTTTCTTGTTATTAGTTATTCATATATCCACGCGTGAAAAGACAATTTTTCTCCAGACATACAAAACATGTAATGTGAAAAAAACCAAACAAGCAAACATGTCAGTCAGATAGACCACTGTATTTACTGACATCGTACTGCACTAACAAAGATTTAGTTGTCAAAGCAGAAAACTGAAGCAGCTTTACAGCCTCCAGAGAAAGTTTCCCCTGTAGATTATTTTCTTTTCAGTGATGTCAGGCAGATATTAGCTTCAACTGCTGGCACTACTGACTGGCAGGGATGGTGTTAATGATGTAAATCATTTATGTTTTCCCACACAGCCAGATTACTCCTTCATGATCCAATTATTACTCGGCCTGTATGGTGGACTCAGAGGCGTTGAAGGGTCACCACTTCGCCATGACACAAATGTTCTACTCTCGTGCTGATGCCAAAATTAGTTTTCCTGTTTAAAAACGGTCAGGCACAGAGGACTGCCGATATCCTGTTCTTAAATCATTTGATTGTAAAGTCTCTGTTGGCATGTCGCCCATTGTCAGTCAGTCAAAAGTGCAAAACTTGTATGCATTCAAATAAATCAAATCCAATGAATACACAGATTCACTGAAATATCCAGCAAAGTACAGAAGTCTGAAATCCCATATCAAGGGGTATTTAGCTGCATGTTCACTTGTCACAGTATTACCAAGGAAAGTAGCACCAGTGTGCATTTTGTCATGTCTTCACCACCCTTGGTGGTCCTGTCAGTGGATAACACTTCAGAGAGAAATCAGCAGGAGTTTACTCAAACTGGAGAGAAGGATGTTTGCATAAGAGATGTGAGATGGGTTGGCTTTGGGCTGGAGTTTCCTGCTGTAGCAGCAGGCAACTCAACTTTTTAATTTATTTTTTGTTTGTTTGTTTTAAAAGCATGTTGTGCTGCAAAACTTTAATTGATCAGGCTGAAAATGATTTATTTTTCTTTATCAGACCTTAAATAGAAGTAAAGAGGGCTGTGAGACAGTAGGGCAGCCATAACTGTTGCCTTACCTCTGCAGGGCTGTGTGCATGTGCTAGATTAATTCATGCTTATGAATGAATGAGCATGAGTTGTCTGTATCTGTGATGGACTGACAACCTGAGGGAATAGGCTCCAGCTCCTCCCAAACCCTTCATAAAATAAAGGGGTATAAGAAATTACTAGATGGAAAAGTAATAGACTGGTTGAAATGAGGTTGCATGCATGTTACAGTAATGGGAAGGGAAACATGCATTGAACCAGATTTTCCCACAACACAGCAAAAAACTAGAGCATCAAAAGTTGCAGTAATCGTGACGCAGTATTTTCTCATGTTCTCAATAACATATAAATGTGCCACCAATAAACTTCTTTTAGCTCATTTTTGGGCAGTTTTTTGCCTCCAGAAAGTGTCCTGGCAAATATCCACTTTTCAGCTGTGCACTGTACACATTCACATGTTTTTGACTTTGAAGCTTGAATCTGCTGGTCTTGCTTTGGTAATATCCCACATTCTTCCACTGCTCAGTCTGAGTTTTCCTCCCAATGTCTGAAGACATACAAGGATAATTTTTTGATTGACAATGTTTTTTTTGTCTCTCAGTGTCAGTAATGAACAAGGCAACTTGCCCCAGGTGGCATGTCTCTCAGGGATTCCAGCCCTCTGCAGGACAAAGAAGGAAAAGCTACTTCTTTGCCTGTTGTTTTTTGCTGG
Source organism: Craterocephalus amniculus (assembly GCA_036024015.1). NCBI lineage: Eukaryota > Metazoa > Chordata > Actinopteri > Atheriniformes > Atherinidae > Craterocephalus > Craterocephalus amniculus. The sequence continues at coordinate 21,348 of JAVQJG010064886.1, read as the reverse complement.
ACAGGGAGTGTGAAATGGTTCTCGCAAATTATTTTTCATTCAATCAGTTGTCTTTTACTGGCAATGTATTTTAAAGTAAAACAGCAATGCTGAGTGTATAGCACAGCACTGAGGGATGGTACGAGTGGATGCGAGCCAGTCAAGCAATAAGTAATTCTGTTTCTTGAGATTTACAAACCATTAAGATTCATAATTATTTAAAATGTGTATTTTAAATATTGCCTTATTTTACAACATTTATAATTTTTCACTTTTTCAGTGTTTTTGTGTTGAGTGTTGGAATGAAAATACAATGTGTCATTAGGCTGGTTTGATGAGAATAAAGGAATTCTGACTATGATTCTAATAAAAGGTGAATTTTGGCTTTTAGGTGTTGCTGGACCTGCTGTGGTGTGAATGCTTGTTCTGGATGTTGGACAATGGCATGATTCGTTAGTGGTATAGATATCACAACAGTTTATACATTTTAAATACAGATGTAGAAAAGAACTTGCAGAGACATGTAGCAGGCACAGCTTTTTGCAAGGTTTATTTGAAGTATTTTATGTACTGATTATCTCCCCTTCTACAGCCGAGCCGTCTACCGAGAACTGCATGTAATAAAATATCTTAGATCTTATGAAAACATTCAGGTCCCAGTGATGGCTTGTTGTGTAATTCTCCTGCTGTCTGTACAAAAGGAGGCTGTGCAAACCCAGCTCTCACATATAATTCCCCCCATATGTGCTAGCTGATATGTGCAAGAAAGATGGGTAGACTTGTTTGTTATATATTATGTGATGATCTGTATTTTGGTCTGACACTATTTGGTACAGTTCAGAGCAGGGACAACAATCAGTCTCCTTTTACTTGTGTTTCTTAAGGCTGCAACTGGTATTGCTGTTGTATCAAATGTCATTTAATGATAGAAAATTAACAAAACCTTTGACTTTGACATCATAATTTCAATTTACTACACTCCTATAACTATTTTTAATTCTTAAAACGTTATATTCATTCATTCATTTTCTGTAATCCAAACCACTGGAAACTTTATAGGATAAAGCAGCAAACATTAGTGTTTTTCGTTTTTTTTTTTATACTTTGAATGCATGACTAAAAATAATCATAAGTTGACAAACAGCTTGATTTATCAGTGATGTGAATTCAGCTCATAGAGGCCCATGCTGCACATCTGTCCACTAGAGAGCAGTGTAGCATTAGTCATAGTCAGGCCTTTTAGAGCCACTGATGCGTGTAATGTAGAAACCAAAATACGGAGCCAAATAGCAGATCCAGTGGAATGGCATTACCTGAGTAATTAAAACTTTTACAAAAAACCCAAACTTACTCTGATTTTGTTGTGTATTCTTCCCTGTACTGTGGATAATGGTGGTTCATGGGACACGTGCAGGTTAAAGAGATGGAAAACAGACACTGCTCTGCAGCACCTCCTCCCCCCCTTGCAGCCAGGATACTGAATACGTCACTTGTGACATTTTACACTCACTCATTTTACTGCCCCATGTCAAATAATACACAGCACACTCCCTCACTCGCACGGGCTCACACATATGAGTACAGCACGCAAAAAGATGTGTGGATATGAGGATACACTGCACACACACAAACACACATACAAGCACTAATGCACGGACGTACGCTCACACACAAACACTCTGCCCGGCAGCTTTCCAGCCAGGCGGGCGAACAGGCAGCAGGCTCGATCAGATGAATATGAGGCTTGTAATGCGACCACAGAGACGAGGCTGATGGGATCAATAAGGAACGGCGCTGCAGGTCATCGGGAGAACACAGCGAGAGGATAAATATGGACTGGCTCATCGGGAAACAGACCAGCGAGACTGATGGGTACACAGGACTATATCTTCCCTTGTGTTCTCTCACCTGTCTGACACAGATCCCACAGTCTGATTTCTTACTATGTTGTGCTCTTCCTCTTGCTAAAGTAGATTCTGATGCTTTGTGAGATCTGAGTAAACCTCGGTATTTGTTTGGGAATTTTAAAATTTTAATTCAAGAGAATATTCTTAGTGAGCACTCTTCTACTTAACTTCTACTGTGAATAAATCCTGTGAAAGTTTTCTCAGAGAACTATCACAACTGCATCCCACAGTTTGTCATGTGCTTTGAATGGTTTCCAGCTTATAGCATAAATTGCTTTATGCAATCAGGTTTTTCAAAATACTTTCCTCTTCTTTTAGAAAAACAAGAAAAAAAAAAGAAGAAAACTAACACAGATGAACATAGACATTAATTTCAGTGCTAAAGCGGGAATGGGATGCTGAGGCAATGAGATGAGATGGATATAAACTGGAAATATAACACCCCTCAAACATTCCAAATTTAGCGTTGTTGCTGTCTCAGTCTGGAGCTGACAAAATCTAATTAACACATTTTATTTCATACTGCTATATAAAGCAGACCGTGTTCTTAGAATAAGTGGTGATCAGGTGTGTGAGGTTCTGGGCTGGCTTTCTCAGCTGCATCGTGTTTCTGTTCAGCTAAAGTGACAGGCAAGCGGGTGCACAGATGTAACCGAGTCGTGTTGATGTTGCTCTGTGTGTGTGTTTGACTGCTGTTTTGATTATCCTGCAGACAATAACTGTGCTTGGCTTCCAAAGACAACTGCATGGAAAATGAGTAGTTAGTGACTATGCATGTTAAATGGTGATTTTAATTATTTTTTAATCTGTTCTCATGTTGTGTTACTGAGCCAACAAGTTAATCAGAGCAGTAAATGTGTTTGTTGTAAGAAAAAAAGGAAACAGAAGTGTACCTTCATCATCTTTCTATATTGGGTAAACCAACATGGCTACTGAACTTTTGAGGTATATAAGACATATATATTTTAAAGATATTTATTGCACTTGCTCTAACCCCTATTCACAGAGCACCAATTGGACTTTCAATATTGACTTCCAGTTGAAAACTGGGATGTACATTGATTGACTCTCCAAGGTCTCTTTAACAACCTAAAAGGCCAAAATTGGCATCTCTAAATTCTTAAGATGGTTTAAGGGGTTTTTGGTATTAATAAGAGATGTGAACATATAGATTAGTTTTAAGAGTCTGAGTGTTGCCAAGCAGACGGTGCAGTTTCAGAGTATTTCATGCTATATTTGAAATGTAAATATGGATATTTGTGCCTTTAACAGGACAATGTTCTGTAAGTTTATGGATACTTTAATGTAAGCAAAAGTTGTGGTTAATTGATATTCAGTATAATTCTGAAGTTTCCATCGATATAATTTCATGTTTAGTCTACTATGTCAATAACAACAGTGTGGTGCTCAGTGTAGTAAGTTATCTTAACACTATAGCTTAATAGTTTACTAAGGTTTCAAACATGATAAAATATACAGTATGGAGTTTTCATCCAGGTCTTTCATAAATTACTTAAAATGGTTTGGGGAATAAAAAACTAACTTATGAATCAGTTTATGGTCATATTTTTACTACTATTTATTGCTATGGAAGTGTCATTAGCTAACACAAGTTAGCAACATGCATGTGCTGGGATCATGGTGTTGAGTCATTTACATGAAGTGAGACACTACGTTCTAAGTCAGGCTCTGGTTCTGACTATTCAGAGAAGTGCTCCAACGTCCCTCGGTATGGTTTGGTAGTTACTCTGAAACATGAGTAGACGTCTTTCTGTGCTTCGGGGTACTGGCTTGGCATGGTGGTGTGGACCATTAGTGACTATGGATTGTTCTTAGAAAAGCTGAGAGTCTATAGCAGTGGCTAGCGTTCCATAAAAAGTCATGTTTGTTCATGTTGGAGAGGATGTTGCTCACATGAAGCAGATTTTTATTTTCCCATCTTGAAAGTGTTTTTTTTTGTTGGCCTCACAATCTTTATAATTATTTTCCCTAAATCATTATTTATGATGTCCTTTTTCTCATTATTGTCATGCTCATCTTTTGTCACATTAGTATCAATATTTTGTGTCTTTTAGATTGTTTCCTCATTTATTTATGTTCTGTATGCACTGAGCTTTGCACACCTTTTTATTTTTTTATGTTTTAGGATCAAAGAAGAACCAAAGCCTCAGCCGGCACAGTAAGTAAACTGCATTACCCAGAGTGCTCTAGGCTTTGACACTTCTTCCTGGCAGTGAGTGCTGTGTGCTTCATGTGGCTTTCTCCTCTTTGTTTGGGGGTTAAATGAAAGAAATGACATTAATGTCATGGAAAACCTACTGTGTCTGCTTAATGAGAACACATTAGCCGTCGCAAAGTCATTACTTCTACATCTCTCAGTGAGGCAACATGGACAAGATTGTTAAATTCTGTGGACATAAAACGGCAGAATTCCATGACATAAATGACACTTGGCTTTACCTTTGTACCGGCTGTTTTACTTGCTAGGCTCCCACATCTTTTCCTCATCTTCAGTTTGTACCTGGATGCCCGTCTTCATTTAGTGTGTCATATGCACTCTGATTGGCTTGTGCAGCCTCAAAGTTCGACCTGATGCACCTGCCTTGCTCAACTGTACTACAGCTTAATTTTGGATCCAGTCTGTCTGTACGGTTATCCAATCTGACAACAGGACGCCTACTGCATCAACAAGCTGGAATAAGAGATACTGTACTTGTGTTTCCCTTAGCTGAGCATTTAATGCAGCTCTCATTTCCACTGGCTGTAGAGCTTTCCAGCTTTTACTGTCCTTCTCTTTACGTTAAGTCTATTAAACTCATCTTTCTGTCCTCTATCTTTCTCCCTGTATTTCTGACACTATCTCTGGTTGTCAGTCATTCCAGTATTTGCCGCTCTGCCCGTACCTTGGCCCTCTCTTCTCGCTGCTCTGGTTGTAGTGAATGTTCCTGCCGTTCTTCAATCCTTTAAACTGACACACTTTCCGAAAACCTTCCTGTTAAGATGAATTTGTTTTCTCCCAAGTTGGCACATTAAGATATTTCAGTGGCATTTTGCTTATTTGAACAGGTGGTTTCCCTTTAGTGGGATTACTGAGCTGGTAAATAACGTGCTTCAACCCCAGCAAAAGTCCCAAAATGACAAGGAGCCAGAGCCAGACACGTAAGTAATAGTGCAGACCTGTGTTCTGATCTCCTCCCAGCAGGAACAAATATACAGTGGGGGCTCCAGCAGCTGGGAGCGTAGCATGTTTTATCCCAGAGTTTGTTACCCAGTGTCTCAGTGAGTGTGCTCACAAACACGTTGATTCATATCAGAGGTTTTGTTTAACTTTTTCTAATTTAAGGAATGACAAAATGTCATTGCTTATGGGATGAAACAAACAGCATTTCTATACAAAACTCAAGAAGCTCATTCCTTACTCTGTATTAAAATGAAGCCATTTGTTTAATTCTTAAAAAGCTCTAAAAGGTCTACACTGGTCTATACTGATTCATTTAGATAAGGATAACCAGTATTGTAGCAGCAACTTCATGAAACAACATAGCAAACCTTACCAACCCTTCCAAAACAAAAAACCAACTGGTGCAACATGATTAGATGCTGGACACCAGCACAGCATATTAATACACTTACGAGTGTAAATAATAGCAATAATTAACACTCCGCTCCATTAAGTGCCCCAGTTACACATGAGATAGTTTGTGTAGTGTAATAGCTGAAAAAACAAATATTATTATTCAGCTATGACATATTTAAGTTGAGGCTGCAATGCATTGTATAGGTATTGTGTATAGTTTGGGCCAGAACTGAGCCATCGTTAATCGAATTGGCTACACCTGTGTGGTTTTTCAATCACGGTAAAAACAAAGACTTCGAAGACACAAACTTGTGAGTGGAAATTAGAAACATAATGTTTATATTTATATTTAACTTGAATGTTGTTAAGAGCTTATTATTTCACATAACTATATGTAATGAAATGATGAAAACACAGTACATAAATATTCAACAATGTGCAACTCTATGGAGTATTAAGCTTCTTTTTTGTTATCGTCACACCTATAAAATGTGTCAACTTTTAGCAGTCACACAGAAGGCCTAGTATTTGACTCCAGAGTATGTAGAATCACTAAACCTTTATAGAGTTTTTGATTATCCTTTTAAGTCTTCTGAATTAGCAATAGCAGTCTGTGACCTTCTTAATTCCTATGGAGGCTATAATGGGTACTAAATATTTTTTGCTCTACTTAGTTATTAAATGATTAATAACATGGTGTAACATGTCCTGTGCTGGTGATGTCTGAGGTTGGTTTTAGACCATTTTAAGACCCAGTGAGGACCATCTGATAAATGACAATATTTATTTTTTCTGATACCCCAGGTTTTAGATCTGACAGAAGGGTTTGTTACTTTTTATTATCACATTCATGTAACACTTTATAGCTTTTCACTGACATTCAGTATTGGTCCATTGAAGTGGCCAGTGAATGTGCTGTCCTAGCCCATTATACCCACACAGGGGGTGGTGTGGGTATAATGTTGTGTATTTTGTGGGATTAATTAAAATAAAAACTATATGGCCTTGAAGAGCACATATGCAGACTTTGGCCTTTATCCAAATAAATAGTTTTAGTGTTTTAGGAAAGTCGATATGAAACAGAATGTATGAATTGATTGGAATTATGTTGTCAGTACATTTAAAGCATTTCTAGTTAGTGTCACATGTTTGTCACATTTTCCGACTTTCAGCTTTTCACTGTAGGGGAATAAAAAAAGAATATCCAAATACAATCAAATTAAAAGGCTCAAGAATACCTGATACCTGATTCGCCAATATTTTTCAGCTGTCTAGGCTGGATGTTGTGTTTACCTATTGCATATTTACATACATTTTTCTATTCATGTCATTGCAGAGAATATCACCTTTGCTCTGCATCCAAATTCATGTCATATTACCAGTCTTTATCATGCTGGCATATAAAAACAGAATATACTGCTTTTGGAGATTTGGGCCTAAATATCAAACAACTTTAACATTTGTGTCAAATCCATCCTCACAAAAATAAGGCCACTTCTGGATTCTTTTTCTAATTTTGAATATAGTCATTGGTATCACTTAAAGCCTTAATCCACTGATATCAGTGATGTACTAATTCTATCAATTCCATAAAATTTCTTTGTGTTGTCATAACATTGTACAGCGTACAAAATAAAAAGTTCAGATTAGTCAAGAGAGAAGCAAAATTCTGCTGCTTGAAGAGATCTTGTAGTTTCCCATTGCTGCTGAATCTGTCATTTATCCAAAGGAGAAGCTCAGGTTTCTGGCTGTATGTAGCTGCTGGCCCAGCGGTAAGAGAGCTCCGATACGCTAGCATGGAATTGGACAATGATCAGCGTATGATTACTCATCAGCAGTGTCACCTACATTTGACCGTGTTTGATACAATAAGCAACCCCCTCTAGAATTAGCTCTGAATACCAGCTGCCTTCTGCCATGAGAATCTGCTCACATTCATTCTCTTGTTTTTGTCCCGGCTTACTTTTCATAAATGTCCCACGCTTGTCTCTTTACCTGCTCATAGAGCACCTCTCTTCAGTCACAACTGAGCATGATCACATTTGATAGAGACTGAAAACAGTTCTGCAAAGTTTAAAAATGTAGTACCGGAGTTACTTTAATAAAGAGATAAGAACTACTTGTAATTCTCTCTACCCTAGATTACCTACAGTAATATGCCAGCAGTTCTTACGCCATAATCCAAGATCATGTCCATGTGTGTGTAATGGAGTAAAGGGGGGGAGTGAAAATAGAACAAAACCTGTAATTTTATGTCCTTGATCTGGAGATGCAGTGGCTTTAACTCCTCTATCAGTCTGTTATCAGGCCCTGTCAGTAAATACGATTTGCTTCAAATCTGTTATACAAAGCTACATACTAGCCTAATCTCTGCTTGGTCAACACACAAAGGCTTTGACATAATTAGCCCTTTAATCCCTCCATGGCTACGTCTTTTGAGCTTGGTTCGATGGCACTCCTCTGATGCCACAGTAGCTCACACACACACACAGACACAGACACACACACTCACACACTGTACACATGGTCTTCAGGATGGGTTTGACCGTTGCATTTGGGCCCTAAAGATCTGTTTGTGGGAAAAGGAAACACGTTTATCTCCATGCTGTATGCGGTAAAAGGATAGGGCTGTTCAATAATTTACATGAGCTAATGAATGTTGCAGGGGATATGTGGGGCGAAACCAATTCTAATCGCCATATTATGAAGTCAGCCCAGTGTTTAGTTTCCAAGGAGACGCTCAATTGACATGTGTCATACAAAATGCATGTGTAGAGCCCATGTTATGTTTTTTTAGCAGTCTCTCTGGACTTGTTGGGAGTTGAGGGGCGACTGTAAAAGATCAGGTGTAATGCATCAGTAGGAGGCCACCTATAGGTCACACACAGTAACTCAATAGACACCATGCTGTCACATGCTGACTGAAGGATGGGCTCGACTGCGCATGTCTGTAAATGATAGCATTTAGGTAACACAACAAAACAATAATCATGTGTATTAGTGAAGGCATTGTATAACATTATGGCTCAAGGGTGCTCTCCGTGTCACCTTACAACTGTCCTTTTATAGAAACACAGGTGCAAATGATTCATTAAAAGCATGGGAACCTGAGAAAGTGGAATTAAGTGATGTTCTTAAACTTGCAAAGCAAATTCGATACCCACCCCCCATGTGTTTTAGGAGGCGAAGTTCAAAGAAAGAGCTCTACTCTGCTGTTCCTGGTGTCTGTATTTCCTTGTAAAATCTATCACACTACACGTATCAGAGTTTATATCACTTAGTCAGCTCAGGGGAGAGGCTTGGCGTGACGGTGTGGTTTTCAAAAAAGGTCTGAAGCCAGGTTTCACACACTAAATAAAAATGCACATTTGTCTGCTTGTTTTAATTTGAAAGAAAAATTAACTTCTTCTGTTATTACGTATGTAAATCATAAATCTTTTCAACTTATGTATAGTTGTTTTTCATAACAGTAAGATTATAAGAAAACTGAATGCAGGGTGATTGTTTCAGTTTCCCTATCCTAACGTCTCTATCACAACTTCCAAATGAAGTTATAAAATCTGTATTTGTTCATACTTCTTTTCATGTATTGATGAACAATACCCAACACTTCCTTTCAGGTCATCACACATCTGCTGCTTTCCTTAACTTGGCCTTTTTGTTTCACTCGCAGGAAGCTACACCAGCAGTTTGAATCGTATAAGGACCAGGTTAAGAAGATGGGGGAGGAGACGAAGCCGGCTCAAGACCAGAAGAGTGAAGCCCCAACCTGTGGGATATGCCACAAAACCAAGTTTGCCGATGGCTGCGGTCACGTCTGTTCATATTGCCAAACGAAATTCTGTGCTAGGTGTGGAGGACGAGTGTCTCTGCGGTCAAATAAGGTAATCCCAGCTTTGACTTCCAGCACTTTCCCACCACACACTAAACAAAAATCACACCAGAACCCCCATTTCACACAAATTCCCCCTTTCTTTAACTCAAGATGATGAAACTTTAAGTAAAACTATAATCAGAGAATTCATCACACTTTTTACATGTTCTGCAAACTCCTGATTCAAATTCAGTCACCTCCTATGCTGATTCACATCTGCAGAGCCTTTCTTCATTTTACAGCTTACTGTGTCACCACTAGAGGGAGCTGTTTCTCTTTTGCTTTGCACTGAAGGAACATGATTCTGGTTGTGTATGCTGTGCCTAACTAACCTCTGTCAAATCCTCTTCGCAGACTAAGCTGAGGCTTTTAGCATTAGATTGCGTAAATTTGAATCATTAATGTTTTTATTTGATTCCCTGCAATCCTTTGCTTCTGGAGCCATCAGGAGCTGTGAATGTCACTCACAATCTCTTTGTCCCTGTCTTTCCTCCCCATCTGTCTCCCTCTTTCTTTCTCTCTGCTGCATTCCTGCTCTCATGGAATTGCAACAGGAGGACAAAGTGGTTAGCAAATCCTTTTCTGTGTTTCTTGGGTCTTCGTCCGAATCATCAAACATTGTCCATAAAATTCAACAATGTACATAATTACACATCCAGCAGCCAAAAATGACACAAACCAAAAACAGCCTTGTTTGTGTAATCTGGGAGTCTGTCATTTTATGAAGAAACACACGTTGATTGACCATCATTAGTAAAAAAATAAATACTGCTGCTGCTTTTAAGAGAGAAGAGTTTCAAGCATAGATACAGAAAGTGTTAAAAGGCATTTGAAAAGGATCAGTCTGCTCATTTCACTCGTTCATTTCAGATTTTATGCCATGATAAAAACTATTCATAATATTAGCTGAAAAGTATTGTGTGGCTGTCAGACAATGTCTTTGATACAAACGATTACCTTTGCGAAATAATAATAATAATAATGATAATAAAAGTTCTTTTGTGTAGGATGTTGTCTGCCAGTGTGTATTGAGACAGGATTTTAAGGCCAGGCTGTGTGATCTCACTTTAAAGCTGACATGTGATGCAGCATTGAGCTTTATAGATCAGAAATGAAATGGCTTACACAGTGTTGAAACCTTTTAGAGGAAATCTATAACTTTTCAAACAGCAAATCAAATGTTGCATCATAGCAAAAGCGAACTAAATGCATAACAGCTGCCATATTATTTTCATTGTTCTTGTAAAAAGTATTACAATAACATTTTTTTCTGTGTAGTAACTGACTAACAGGTTCTGTTTCTGTTTCTGTTCTGCACTATATATCAGCTTCTATATCGGTATCGGCAAATGTTGGTCGTTTTTTATTTTTATCAGTCAAAAGACATTTATATCTGGCCATTTGTGTATCAGAAAGATAACATTTACTGCATGTTGGGACATGTTCTAACACATGGCTGTGATAGTAAGGAGCAATGTGGGGGGAGAAACAATGTCAGGGCTGTGGTCATTTTTCATGGTGTCAAAAGAAGATAAACTCAAAAAGCAATATGCAAAACTTGCAACATCAAAGTAACGTGAGTAAGCCTGTATAAAATCATTCAAAACTTCTGAAAGACCACCATCTAGATGTTTATACAGTAAATTATGTCAGAAAAAAACCAACATTGCTAATCTTAGCTTACATTTTTTAATGAATTCGGACATCTTAAATTTTAATAAACAAACAAACCCACAAAATATTTGGTACAGTTAATATCGGTTATCGGCCATTACAAAAATAGTAATGTCTGATATCGGTTTTGGCCAAAATGTTCGTATCGGTGCTTTTCTAGTCTCTATCATTCACTGTTTAACAGTCTATAGAGGTTAGTACCATTAGAGTTGACTGAAAACATCAGAGCAGTGCAAAGACTTGAACAGTCCTCTATAATGTTGGTCCCCTGTCTGCCTAGACCCCAATGGCACTGGTTTCTGTTGTCCCATGTTAGGTAACAGTGGGGAGATTGGATACCATGTTGTACAGATGGTGTTGAGTAATAGCAGAGGCAGCAGGCTGGCGATGGGCAGCGGCGGCTGTGGCAGAAAGGCCATGGGATGTGCCTTTGATGCAGTACCAGCTATTTACATGGTGATGCCGAACCCTCTGGCTCATAAGGGGGCTTCTAGATGCAGAGCATGGCACTGATGACAACCCATTACCACCTGGATTTAATTACGTTTAAAAAGAAAAAACTAAATTAAAATTCAGGTAAAAATATCAAAAAAGGCTGGAAAGATAAAGCAAAATTTAATAGAAAACTAATTGACGACAATAAATAAATAAATAAATAAAGATTAATAATAAATAATACATAAACAACAGTGAATGAAAGCAATCAAAAATATGAGATAGAATAACTAGATATAATAATTAGATAAAATAATCAAAGGCCAGATGTGGTTAGATGCCAACACCAGGTCTTAAGGGTTTACATGGATTATCAATTTTATGTCAGTTAAGTAACTAGTGAAGGGGATGCAAGAGAAAAGCTGACATGGTATATGTAAGCCTCACCATTATATCCCAGTGCAAAAGCATATTTAGCTCTTCCTGGGAAACTTAGCTCCTGTTTTAATGCTTGCTTATACAACTATATTCTATACATTTTTCTAAATATGCCCTGTAAGAGGCAGTTTGTGCACAAAATTGCTTGCACATGGTTTCCTGCAAGTGAACTGAGTAAGTGTTTTTGTCAGGGTGCAGAAGTTGATATGATGGGGTCAGTAAGAGTCATGGAGTCAGCATAGAAATGAGGTGCTGTGTAAAAAAAAACAACACACAAAACATATTGGGCTTTCTTATGACACTTTACAGAATGCCAACTGAAAATTACCTACTGTACCGATACAGACAACCACACAAAGCATGTTGTAATATAGATCTGTGATACAGTATTAGACTGGGACTATTGTGTTACAAATGTCTGTTTTGCATAATCTATGCTTGTAGATGCAGAAGGACAGAAGCTTTGTTTACTCTGCGATGGACAAAGGGACACTTTTTTGTGTGACCAACCGTCTTGTCTAAAAGCTTGTGTGTCAGTGAAAGAGGTGGTGGTGAAATCTGCCCTTTTTCCATCCGTCTACTCTTTCCCTCTCTCACCGATGGTGACAGCAGTGGCGAGAGAGATCTTGTTCTGTGAAACGCCATTGAATATTTACAAGTCTCTGTGTCTGGGACAGCTTGCAGATCTATGGTACGCTGGCAAACGATACACTGTAGAGTGACTGAGAGTTAAACAGCTGATAAATGAATTTTAATCTTAATCCATGTGTAACTTGCTGTAGTCAAGTAGGTAACTGCATCAGCAACCAGTACATGCCAGGTAGCATGGTCCACAGAAACCCTTCTTACATAACACAACTTTTGTGACTTTTGGGGGTAAAAATATGAAATGTCTTTGATATAGATAAACTGTGTGTCAGAGTTGTGAATTCTTCAGAATTCCTGCTTGCAGTGGAGCTCCCCACAATTTCCCGTGATGTGGCTTCAAAAGGGCCTGAGGAATCAGCAGTCTGTGGGGAGGAAGTCATTTGTGATTAAAGCAACGCTTGAAGATGTTACATGTGCTTCGTGGCCTTTCAACATCTCAGCTGTAAAGTAGAAGGGAAAGGACTACAGTATTTTATTGGGCCATCTTCCCATTTCATACAATCAGTTTCTTGAGGGAATATCATATTGTTTCTGAAGATGAAAGGAAACATCAGAGAAATTCACAGGAGCCTGTTACAAGTAATGATATGGACATATTTCCATAAAGCACAGCCCTGTACTGCACTTTATGTTTTTGATTTTGAAAATAGAAACAAATAATTAGTTGATGGTTTTAACATGTTTTATTTGGGGGTTTTCCCATATTTCACCAGCACCTTTAAACTCTGTTACTCCAGAAACTTTAGAAATATGCTTCTTGGAACTGCCTTTGTAAGATGATCCTGTTACATTATATCTAGTTTAGCTGAAAGGTTTGCAGAACTCATTTTAAAATAGTCTGCACAGATTTATACAATGTCAAATGTTACACCATTGCGTTAAATCGCTGTTATTGGAAAGATGGTGGACATTTGTTCAACATTTATTTTAAAGTTTTGATTTGATAATATCCTCATGTGATGTGGTCACTATCACACTCGTATTTGGTATTGACAAGACAGGAGTAGAGGTTAGTAAAAACTATGTCCTATCATGTTCACTGCTTATAGCTAAATTCATGTCAGTGAGACAGTTTTTATGACAGCGACAGCTTTGTATCATTTCATTGAGAAGGAGACGTTTGCAGCACAGACTGAGTGAGAAATGACGCCAAGTGTTCTTGTAAAAGAGAAGAAGAAAGGCTGACACATGGAAAACAGCCCATATGGGATCACCGCCGTTCTGTTTGCGGGGCTGTGTGAGCTGAGCTGGGACTCGTCGAATTCGTAATGAGCTCCGACCAAACCCAGCAGAGAGAGCCTCTTTGATTCTATAACAGATGAACTCATACAGAACAGCGGTGGGGAGAAACATAACGTCATTGGGCACGTTATTGCTCACCTCACATGTTTCCTTCCCCTGTAGACCTTCCGACATCGAGTGCAGGACTGAGCGACGCACAATTAAATAATTTCTTTTACGATCGGACTCCTGTGTAACGTGAAAATGCTCCGTGGATAAGAGGCAAACACCACGGCTGCGTTGGTTTCCGCGGATCGTATGTGGTCACTTGATTCCCCGGTGTAACCTTCACGGTGTTTTCCGCAGCTGCTTTCCGGTAGGCTGCCTGTTGTGGGCTCGGAGCTCTCCTCGGTGCTGAAGGTCGGACCGGTTTCCTTTTTTCAGGATCAGAGGCTGCGGACTGTCGTTGATACATTTTAGGGACTTACAGACGGGGATCTCTGTGAACAGGCATGTTGGCTTCCCTCAGCAGCACCATGGGTAAGCTGAGTGAGCACGGAGCGACTGCACCGTTTTCACCGGTCATTTTCCTACTCAGCAATGTGACCATTTACGCTCTTCCAGGGAATAAGCGTTGCAGCGAATTCCTTGCAGAAATTATATCGCAAATATATAGCATCTGCAGATTCTTCTTCTTCTTTCTTTTCATTTTCATTTTTGCTTGTATCCAAAGCAGCCTATTTTCAGCCTTCAATTCTGGTAAAAATGATAACGTTTAGCTTATTTGGGTCATTGAAAGGCTGAAGGTTGCGTACATCTGCCAGACAGCAGCCCTTTCCAGTGTTAAGGCAGTTATTGGATTTCTTCAGCATTTCCCTCCTTTTTACCGTGTCACTGAACCTCAAAGAAGCAACATAAATATTCATCAAGTCTATTATTATTACTGGTGCGCTCACTAAAATTAGAAGCTCATTAAAATGTGATCCAACACGTGCGCGCTGTGTTGGAGCATGTGAATGTAGGCACTCTCCTTTCATTCTAATTGGCGGCCTAATGAATCACATCAAAATTGCCTGTAAGCCTTTTTTATTTTATTTAGAACTACAGTATACAGATTTCATCGTGGATAAAGAGGCAAAAGGAGAAAAACAGGATCCCCTGAGTGTAGCATGATTAGGTGCATGGCAATATGTCCCCACTTTTTGTAGCAAATATATGGGATGGAATTCTCTTCCTCTGCCGGATGATGCCCTCTTACAATGCCACCCTGCACCTTTGAATGAAGGTACAGTTGCAACTTTCATGATACACTTTATTCAACGTCCTACTGGGGCTTTGTTATGCTGTCATTGTGACCCATCACTCTCATGTAGCCCCCAGCTGTGGCAATAATTTGCTGTGGAGTGTAGTAGATAGGACCCTTATTGATGCCTGTGTGCTTAAGCTGGACCGCTTCCAGCCTGGGATGTTCAGAGGAACACTCCACTCCCAGAACAATGAGTCTTTAATGAGTGCTTCAGATCACCCCAGTTGAGGTGAAGGAGAGAAACAACAGTGCAATATGATACCTATGATAGTTCATTTACTAGCCCATCAATAATGCAGCCTGTGCGTTCTTTAGTTTAGACTTGACTTTAGAATAGTTTTTCATTATTTTCAGTTTCTTAAGTAATAGAAAAAAACAAGGTGAGAGTTTGAATGTGGCTCAGGAGGGTGCTGATCACATTGTTAGGGCTCAGACCAGCAGAGAGCCCATGTTTTCGTATTAACTGTCAAATGTGAGGTGGTTGAAAGTAATTTAATAGGCTCTGCATAGATGTTTGAGATTTTAGTATTACAAAGACAATCATATTATATTTGCAATTGTGAATGAATGAATTATTGCATGAAAATATGTCAGTGATTCAATTTAAGAGTTCACTTTCCATTTAGCACACTGATGTGCCTGGAAGGATACTGCTGATTCACTCGACAATCTGTGTTAAGTAATGCTGTAGTGTAGTTTAATGGCCACGAGAGAGAGCTCAGTGCCCTCAATTGCCATGAATGTAGCTGTACAATGGCTCCATCGGGAAAAATCTGAATGGAATGTGTAGTGTGCATTGCTTAAGTGTAATTTCTGTTTCTTTTGTGTAATACTAGATTAAATATTCAACACAAAATAAGTGTGTTCAAGGTGTGCCGTACACCGGGTGACTCAGACACATTCCATTATGTTCTCACAAAGATGGCCTATCCGTCACCAGTATCCTTTGCTCTCACTATTCCACTTCCATAAGCACACACATATTTTTGAAAGATTATATTTGCTAGTATCCCTGAAAGGTAGCCTGAAAGTCTGAAGAGAACCTATTAGAAAGGAAATTATTTATTGATCCCATGGCACTGGTGTTTGTTTCTTTTAATTCAGTGCCTCAGTAAACAGCCTGTAGCACGTTTAATAGAATATATATCCTCCTGCTGTCCTCCTACATGTGAAAGTGCTAGGTTTTTAGCTTTCTATTTTTAACTGCAGGTTCAGTGACTATGAAATGTGCAAACACATAGAGAAATGGGCCTGCTCAAGGGCCAGAACCCCAACCTCTTTCCTACACTGAGCCGTAAAGAGGTAGGTTGAGGGGAAATAAGTGTGTGTGTGAGCAAGCACATACACATTTTATTTGCAGTTTAGCAGGATGTCTTCAGTTAAAGTGGACGTACTGTATCTTGTTGCTGCTATAGATGCTTTACCTGTGTGCCTGTAGCTGTGATATCATGCGTCTTTGATGGAGTTTTTGTTTTACTCTGACCTTTAAGTGAACATGGATCATCGCAGTTTCCTGCTTATGACTGTTTGTTTTTTAACCTTTTGTGAAGCAGTTGTTGCTGTTTAGTGATTTTGTTTAATGAAAGCCAGAATTTTTAACAATCATGATGATGATTATGATAATAAGCATTATATTCTTGGACAAGAGGATTCAGTTTGGCTTTGTCATCACACTTTGTGCATCCTGCCTAACACACTGTAAAAACATCTATATTCCTCCTGACTAAATACTATTCTAAAATGTAAATGTAGTTCAAGTATTGATTTTTGAAGCTCAGTGTTCTCAACATTCTCAGGTCCCATGCACATTTTTACAGGCCTATGTTTTAGGAATACTAATATTCTATTAGGTAATCACTGATTAGATAACAGAGCTTGACATGTGCAGTCCAAGGGGGTGAGAACGTAGTTAATTATTATTGGCAGACTGGAGCGGTGCACAGAACTGGCTCTAAGTTAATTGCAGTTAGGAGGGGTAAATATGTAGGTCATAGTCTGCAGCAGATTGAAGGGCTGCTTTAGATCATTGAAACCCTGTAAACTGTTTTTCGAATAGAAATTACCTGCACATGCCAAATTTTACCCTAATAAACAGATTTTGTATAGATATTTTCACATTCATCCAGTTGAAAATAAAATAGGCATAGTAAGAACAGCAGTGTGTTAAACAAGACTTCCGCCCTTTCAGATGAACAAGGAGCATGGCTGCTAACACATGACTCCTGATCTCCTGTACTGTAAACTACTTTCCCTCTGTGTAGGTATTTGTCAGGTTAGCTCTCAGCATCTGCAGACTGTAGTTTTCTGGATCATTTTTTAATTCAAACATAAAGGATGTGTAATCCAAAAAGCACTAATCAAACGCTGATTGGCTGAAAGTTAACTTAAGACAGGATGGCCAGGAAATGGCTGTAAACAACCAATTTCATGATAAATGGGATAAAGCGGCAGAAACGTAACCCTCATGAGCACAAAAGTGTCACCTGTAACAATGTTCTCTGGCGGTGATCCATACTTCTGAGTCCTCTGTGATCCAATGTGGCCATTCTCCACAAAAGCTAATGAGTTCTTTCTGTGTAAGGTCAAATAACAACAGCAGGAAGAACAAAACAATAAGGCGCCTACATTTCACACTGTTTCATAAATTTGTGCCAGTGGAAAGCTAAAACAATTGAGAAACACCATGCAGGGCTGCGTTCCCGCCTTTACTCACGTAAAGCTGGTATTGTTTATGACATTGTGCTCTATCACTGCTCATCCTCTGTAATGCCCTCCCCTCCCAGCTCAGAGGCATATCTGTGGCAGATAAACGTTGACCACCCCAGTCCACCTGCGTTCTTTCACACATGACACCAAGCAGTCTCAGCTTGTCTGTGATGTGTGACAAGGCCTTTTGGTTTTTGTGCCAGTAAGCCTCTCATCTAAAAAAAACAAACAAAAACAATACTTTTTAAACTCACACCTTTGTGCTGTACTTCCATTTGGATCCAATGTCACCTCCCTTATTTATACAGCATGATAAAGATACAATTTGAGGTCATGTGACTGCTCTTCCATTGGTAGGTTTAAACATGTGTGATGTCCCAGTGTAGGGTTTGATGTATGTCAGCTGCACTGGGGTCAGTGGCATCCAGGTCTTAACCAAAGACACATAGTTCACTGCAGAGCTCTTAAAATGACCCCACTTAAATGAGACGGTCATGGCCTCCCTGGATGCATTCCTCTGGGACACATAAAACACAATTTGTAGCCCCCGTGCCTCCATTGTGTGTCAGCACAGTTATTGCCCATCTGCAACATTGATAGCTGGTCAGAAATGCTTCATGTGTCAATATCACATGCTGCCTGATGTGTGGACATTTAACTTTGTCTCACTGCATTTGAAATTTAACAGAGCATGTTCGTTATTACTATGAAGCTGCTTTAAGAAGCAAGTTTTACCTGTTCTCTTTCTTCATTAGATTTCTGCTTTTTCATTACTCTCAGAGGAATACGGGAGTTTTTTTCTGCTTGTGTCAGTGGAATGCATCTTACTGAGGAAAATTATGGAAACTTATTTGCTTTGAGGATTGAGCATAGGACTGCAGACTGCACAGTGATCGTTTATCTATTTATTTTTGCTTAGTATTACTTAATATCCTGAAAATCAAGTATGCTTGAAAATTGCTACATACATGGATTTACTTACAATCTTTTGTCAGGTTTCCACCGTAGCAGTGACTACCATTTGTCTCCCTGTGCTTTAGGTGTTGTTAGTCAGCACGATTAGCAACTATAGTTTAAGGCATTGGCTAAAAATTGAGTATTTGAATCTCTGCAGCCAGTACCTGTACATACAGTACAAACATTAAGTGAGTTCAGTTAATCTAGAAATAACATATCGGTCAATTGAGGGCCAGCTCATACCAATAAGTGTAATGCACTGACTCAGCACTGGGACTGTAAAGGGAGAGAGTGGGACTACAGTACATCTTGGCCGCCCTGTTGGTTGTCTGGCTTGTCAGTTGCGTATTAAGCTCTTAGTCTATTCAGACACACTTAGATATCACTTTAAGTTGCTTACTGTTAACAAGAGAGCTGCCATTACCTGGAGCCCGTCTGAGTGAGATTCAGACTACACCTTTCCGGATATACAGTTATAAAATAAGTAGGTCTGTGTTTTCCCACCAGAAAAACCTTTGACACACTCCTAAGCTTTTCCATTCAGGGCTATTTTCATAGATTCAGCTTAGAATGAAAGGTTTTGTAGTGCACTTTCATCACAAATAACAAAAACTAACAAGATTAACTGGTATCAAAAAATGTAATTGATGGATTCACAGGCTTAAAATACATGGTGATGATAAATTGCATCTATATTGCTCTACATTGGAGTGACATCAAAGGCTGCTGCATGTGTAAAATATTTCATCATTCACCTCATCAGCATAAATTATCAGTCATGTTTGTGAACGTTATCTTCAAAGGGTGAAAACCTCTTCATTACTAAATCAGATCTATTTAAAATCTAGCATTGTGAATGTTAAAGGGTTTTTACCCAATAAGAGCAACATGCTGGACTCTTCAAACCACAGTTTGCATCTAGAGACATGCACATCGCTCCATTAAAGCTCATTATAGGTTCAGTAAGGACATTTCTATCTGTTTATTGCAAACTGTTGACCTTGTTCTATCTTCCCCGCAGGTTATGTGGGTATGCAACTTGTGCCGAAAACAACAAGAAATCCTCACCAAATCGGGGGCGTGGTTCTACAGCTCAGGGCCCGGTCAAGTGTTTGAGGGTGGGCCGCAGGGAAAAAAGGCCAAACTGCAAGACCCGTCCCTGTACCACTACCAGGGAGCCTCAGGGGACTTGACAACATCAGACAGAAGCAGACCTCACGGCGGCCTACCTAGACAGGCATCACTTGACAATGGTACAGGACTAAGGTACTCGGGACCTGGAGACGCACCCATAGACGGGTAAGTTGTGTATGTGGCAGGAATCCTACATCTATGACATACTCTGTTTGATTTTGTGTGCACATTCTGGTTATTTGTATTTATATATATTTGGAGAAGTTGATGTGTGATGTAAGCAGGAGCTATGTGTCTGTTGGATAGATTATGTGAAACAGTGGTTTTGGCCCGGACAGCTAGGCAGGAGTGCGGATAAAGCTGCTTGAACATGAAGCACATGAGGCCTTTAAAGGAGACAGCGTCATGTATACAGTATCTGTCTCTAACTCAGCAGTTCTGGAGCAGTCATCCAACCACTCTCCCTCTCTTCCTCATACCTCACCAACACATATCAATACAGATAATTGCCAGTCGGATTGTGCTGAGACGGGGTGCTGGCACATGAAGAGTGTTTGCATCATTTGCATTATTATATGTTTTTGAGAAAAACTGCAGTTCTTTAGTTATATAATTGTGTTTTATCATCAGATATGGAGCGAAGCCAGTATAAGTACTGCTTTACTGAAAAAATAGATTATCATAAGAATGTGTTTGGCAGCTACCTAGAATACAGAACACTGTGTTCCTTTTATCAGATGCACTAAATCTGAATAGAACCCTGAGATGCTGACATGACAGACACCCTGCTCCTGGGAATCTGGTTGCCTGGTTTTTGGTTGTGGTGTCAGATGAGGTAGTTAATTTCATGTCCACATGGGGGCTCCTTACTCTTATGCCTTCAAAAGAGAGGAAGAGAGGTTTCTAAGTTGACATTTCTGCTGAATTCCACTAATAAATCTCTGGTGTTGTCTCTTGTTTGCTCCTGATCAGATGTGAGATTACCAAACTTTATCCAACAAACGCCATGGTTTGGAAGCTCGCACAGATGCTTTCCCCCCTCCTCTCAGTAGATGAGCACTGATTTACTATTGAATGCTGGTACATCTGGGCTACAGGCTGCTCCTTTCTGTACTCAAATTACTATCTCTATAATATTATGTGTGCATAGTGCAGACATATTTTTCCTCACTGCATAAATCTTTTTTTTTTCTGTTCTCTGTTCTGAATGTTTACAGTAGGTGAACTCCGTAAAGATCACACAGACAGGGTTGAATGCTACAATTAGTAATCAAACACTGACCATAGTGGCTCAAAGTGATAACATAGTGTAAGAGTGGGGGGGCGCAGGTGTGACGTGAGAGGGATGCGACAGTGTGTTGGGGTTGGACTGTGTGGAAAAGAAAGTTTGAATAAACGGAGTGTGTCTGGGTCTGCTCCAAAAGTGTATGTTCCCGAGTTTTTGTCCACCGAAGAGAGTCGCCACAAGCCCTGTGCAACTCGCCACGCTACA
>JAVQJG010064881.1:0-21693 GCA_036024015.1 Craterocephalus amniculus | reverse complement strand
ATTTCAGTTGATTTGTAATGAATACACAATGTATGACATTTCATGTTTTTTAATTGCATTACAGGAAATAAAGAACTTTATCACAATATTCTAATTTTCTGAGACAGACCTGTACATCTTACAGATGATTTCAACTTAAGCCATTTATAAACATGTCCACAAACCAACGATGCACTGCATTTAAACATGAATAAAACAAAAATGGCTGAGCAGATAGTTGCTGAAGTGGCACATGTCTCCAAAAAAATGATGTAACAGCATCCTTGTGGTATCAGTCTCATCCTTGTGCGTTATAGTAGCATTTCATCTAATTTGAGAATCTCTGCTTCATCTTCCAGTTGGTAACCATTGGTAACCCATTAACACCACTGGGAGAAGCTTGGGGCTGATGTGATGGGGGGACAGATATGTGAATCAAAACTGTGGACGTTTGTGTCACAGATTCAGTCAGGGAATTTTTACTTAACAAACATTAAGTACAGATTTTAGCCTAGCTTCCCTCCGCTCCTAATATCCAGGCTTTACATCTGAGCAAACTTTAAAACAACTTTTGTTCAAGTGGAGATGTTGATTTCTAAAGACTGGTTTAGATTAAAACTAAAGTATCTATTCCACGAAAATGAGGCTGAGCAGAGACGACTTTCTGTCGTCCATCTTGCAAGCGAGTATGGAAATATGCTGAAGCAGACCAAGTTATATTAAACAAAATGAAAAAATTTGAACTCTGCAAATATTTTATAGCCCATTACTTAGAATTAGAATTAATGCTCCTTGCTTTGTAAATAATAAGTTCCAGGTATTTATTCAGTCCATGACATGAATATACTTTAGTCACTATTACACTGTGGAATTTGATGCTGAGTGAGAAACTAAAGACTCCTAGTTAAACTAAAGATTCATTAAGAGCCTGTCTTGTGCACAACTACAATGACTCCGACGTGACAGGCACAATAAAAACACTTTAGAAAACTTTTTTTCACGTCATCTAGCTAGAAGGGATTATACTTTGCACATAGATACTCAGCCATAAATACATACAGGTACTTCTTTCACTACACCAAGAAAAAACCCTCCAGCCTGAAAATGAAGTGAATTAGTGCTTATATCCACAGACAGACAAGCTAAAGGCTATAATCATAAGCAGATACAGCAATGGAAAGAATCTGAGTCAAAGAGCCTTAATGGCGCTGCAAAATTGCTCTGCTACTTTCACTCCGATAGAGGACCAGATGTGAGGTAGAGATTCATACCAAGTGATCTGAAATATCAAGTCGTTAAGTGTATAAACTGTACAACTCCATGCAGAAGCAGTGAACTGATGCAAGCACACCCACAACAACACATACAATGAGGGGCACACCAACATGTGTAATCTTGTGCACACCCATGTAGGTCCTCTCAAAGGAAAATGAAATATGGATGATAAATAATAAATAGGAGTTGAAAAGGACTAGTTAATGTTTTATGAATCTGGGACATCATCTCAGTGTGGTTGCAGGCTTTTGCCTTTACTGTATGACACATGGAAAAATAAAAGAAACAAAAAGAAAGATGAAAAGAAAAAGATATATATATATATATATATATATATATATATATGAACTTTATCCAAGGACAGACCTTCTACAGGATATAGACATATTTTTTAAACCAGAGGGGCATGCTCATCATTGACATCAGAGAGACCTGACATACTTAGACACCAAGACGGTCTGACAGAGCCGAAGCAGTGCACTGTTGCATAACGAGGCCTAAAATATCAGCAGCCGTTTCGCCCAGGAATGCCCCGTTCAAGCATCTGGAGACCTTATGTTAATCAAGAGTAATGACCATGCAATTAATACCAAGTTTTACATCAATGCCAAGACATTGTAGTATGAGTGATTGTGCAATAGGAATGTCAGTGTACACAATGGGTGAGAGTGTCACATTTCAGCTTGAAGGACAATGTCACAGGCAGCGATACCCTCTATGACGTGCATGCATGCACAGTGCTTCCTAAGGGAAGAGAAAGCAACCGGAGTCAGCTGTGTTCCGGTGTGTATACTCCACTCACCTTGTATTAGAATGCGCACATCCCGACTGCGGAGGTTGATGTCATTGGCAACCTCACACCTGTAAACTCCCGAGTCATTTCGTTGGAGGGGACGCAGGAAGAGCAAAGTGCTGTTTATTATTTCCACCCCTTCCGGCATTTCACTGTCCAATCTGGGAAGATAAGAGATGGATATTTAGAGATGTGGTTACAAAAAATATCTTCCTGTAAACATGCAAGTGTACTACTTTATGTAAAATATCTAATAAATCACAGTTTGAAACAACTATGAATAATTTTTGGCAATTTTTTAATTTTTGGGCAAGAAAAAGATTTAATTGGCAAAACTATCAATAATATTGTGTTGCTCATCCTATATTTAGCTTATTATGCTTTTTAAAGGTTATTCTAATCTAACATTAAACATGAAAATCTTCATGATGCTGCTTAGCTCAAAGCTTTGAGAGATTGTTAGAGTACTTGGCTTAGTATGCCTTTAAATAATCCTGTACAGTTATAGCCATGGAAACTTTCACTGTCCTTCCTGTTGCGTCAATTTCAGCTAAACAAAAACTGTAATACAAAGACAAATATATACACACACACCTGATCCAACGAAAGTGATGAGCTGGGGGGTTTGCATTGCCTTTGCATGTCATTTGAACATTTTCACGGCCAACAAACCAGTCTCCATCATAGCCAACAACAGAAATATCAGGAGCAACTATAGAAAGGAAAACAAAAGCTTAAATCTGAATAAAACAGTCAATATCTTTTAGTTGTTGTATATAAAAATGAACCTACACTGCACATTGAGCTGGTAGGGGATCCTGAATTCACTCTGCAGAGCGGGATGGCGGACCACACAGGTGAGCGCGCGGCCTTGGATGTGACGTGTAGGCTGCCAGATGTAGCGCACTTGTGTGCTGGTTGTCCCATTAACGTCATCGAATAGCTGCACTTCTGATTGGCCAAAAAGGTTGGACTCCCACGACACCTCAGCGGGGGGCCTCGCCCGCTCTGCGATACAGGTGGCCACCACAGTTTCGTTGCCACCATCAATCAGGGCGGTTGAACCAGCAGACACGTATACCTTTGGCTCCACTGTTTTAATTGAGAGAAAAAAGGTAAAACCCCCAAACAAAAATTGGACATTAAAATTTCAACACCCTTCAGGGTTTTACTTTACTGAGTTAACTGCAGTGTTTTAAATGTTTTCCTTCAATTTGGGTTCATACTGCATTATCGACTTCTTTCTCATTACTTCTGGCATGCCATTACAAATTCAACACATCATTAACAAATCTAGCCACCCTGTGATCTGTTCTGTGCAAGCAAACTGAATGAGTGAGCACACTGTGTCTCCAAGCGTTTGGTGACAACCTCTGGTCTAAATGAGAAATGGGTAAATCCCTCAGCAGGTCTGAAAACAGACCTGGAAGCTGCCAATGAATGCAAATGAAAACCAATGGGACTCTCAACACAAAGGGCCCATAGCAGACCCTAAATAAATAAATGTTTTCTGGTGGAGAAAGATTTGCTTTCTCTCCTTTTACTTGCTCTAGACCTCTGTACTAAATTACAGAAATTAATTGTCCACATATTATACATTGATACAGGGGGTGCACATGAAGAATACCTGTGGAGTAAATTCTGGCAAATTTTAGGAGTAAAATTAATGATGAGGATTTTTAATCACAGAATGCTAATTTGAATTGTGTAAACAAACATTATGAAACCATCATGATGTTTTAAGACAATTATCCAAAAGAAGGTTCAGTGTAATCTGGACCAAGACTGCTTCTTTTAGAAGGATCATATTTTGTCTGTTTGCCCTAGTCTGTTGTCTTTGGGGCATTTCACACCCATAATTTAGGTCCAGAACAAAAAACAAAAAGTCACAAAATTCAAATCAAATAAAGATATGAAAGATGCTTTCATATCTTCATTTGATTTGATTTCCTGATGATGCATCAGGAGATCTGCAAATACATCTTAAACAAAAGTAGATTTTCAAAATGGTCATTCTACTATTTGTTTAATCTGCCATTTGTCCATAAAGTCAAGAAATTGACTTTATAAACTTACCAAGTACATTGACAGTAGTGGAGGCTTGAGTGTTTCCCAGAGGAAATGTAGCCACCTTACAGGTGTAGATCCCAGTATCAGAAAATCCAACGTTTTCCAGTACAATGGTGGCATCATGGGAAGAGGGAGACCGAAAATATAGGCGGTTGATGTACTCTGGAGGGATGGACGTGCCAAACTCTGGGTTGTACACAGCGACTGTGACGGAGCCTGAAGGAAGACGGCGCTCCCAAGAACTCTGGGTAAGAGTGAGGTTTGTGCCAACTTCCACCCTGCACTCCAAAGTCACATTCTTCCCCAGTACGGCGCTCACCCTCTTAGGCACTACTACCTGACTGCACCATGCACCTGCCAACAAACACATGACATAATTTAATGCATAATCATCATGCTTATTGGCAAATCTGCTAATGTGAGTAAAATGGAGATACATTTTCACGAGGATCCATTTCTTACGTCTAAAACATGAAAGTATTCTTGCATCCTTACAAAATGTAAAAGGCTTTTTAAAATTTAAAATCACTGCTGACAAAATAATCACTGTGGTCACAGGAAAATCATTTTTTAAGCAGACACTGGGTCATTTGTTATTCTTGATCAAGCCATTCATCTCTGGGTTAATGCAATTAAGTCTAAAATCATGACTCCACACAAGTTGCGGTAGAGCTGGGCAATAAATCGATTTTCTTAGCCGGAAATATTTTACCGACGTTGCCTTCCCTCACCTGTAACAACTGTATGCGTGAAAGTTATATTTTCATTGTTTACAGTTGCAGGGCCTGCCAGCTTGTTTTACAAGTTTGTTTCCCAACTTAAAATATCTGCACTTTGAATTTAGGTCAGCTTCCTGAATGGGTGATTGAAATAAAAGCATATTTTCCCATAAAATCTAATATTTGCGATCTGTTTTAAAGAAAAAGACAGGAATATTAAAGAAAATCGATTAAAATCGAAAATCGGATTTTATTTTTTGGCCACATTGCCCAGCCCTAAGTTGCGGTATTGCGTAAAATAGACCTGGTAAGAGTGTCTGCCAGGACCTTTCAGCTTTTTAATTGGAATAGATGGATAAACTGTAACAGTACAGGGATCTCATGGGCCAACTTTCCAGTCTCACTGGGCTCCATTTATGCAAACTGATAAAAAAGTACAGATGTTGGAGCATTGTGTGCTAGAACATCACCTTTCAGACAACACAATCCCACATTCTTCATCTATTATGATGTGATGGTTATGTAGTTCTGGGGGCAACTCAAATTCGCCAAATGCTAAATTTCTGCAGTTTTCAACCTTTACCTTATTGGATTGTGCTTATTTTATGCAAACACATTATTATTTGAAGAACAGTTTGTTTTGGCACTAAAAAATGTTTAGCGTAGAATTTATAAGATGTAAGACATAAAGATATGACTGATGACCCTTTTTCAATAACTGAGAAATGTTTTGTTCAGGAGCCACAGAGTTAGACTCCCAGTTGTGGACTGACTCATTGCCACACTACTATAGATTGCCTGCTCCCCACCCTCTGCACCAGTATTACTCATCCACTCATGCTGGTGATGCATAAGGATTTACATTTTGATCCCAATGGCATACAGTAATAAGAAAAGACTTGTTCTTCAGCTTTTTCTTAGCTAGGCAATCATTTTTAAGAACTTAATGAAACATTTATAAATTGGACAATAATCGCACAACGGTTAATTTTATGGAGTTTGAAAGTGTCTTGAGAAGGTGCAATACAAAAAAAGTTTAATTTAACTTTATTAGAATAAACAAATATTTCAAATTACATTTTTTTAAAATTAAAATCCAAAAGTCAGAAATTTCACTTTTGGTTGAACAACTTCAGTTCTTAAAACTACTTTCAGATGTTAAACAGAAATGTAGAAACAATACATAAAATAACGGAAGCAAAATTTTGGATTTTTATTGTAAGTCTAATCAAAATCTCTGCATGGAAATAAGACAGAAAAAAAGAAAGACAGCACAGGCTTTGAAATAAATTAATTAGACTCAATAGTTTTGTCAAAACAAAACAAAACCAAAAAACGCGACGGCATCTGTGAGAAGAGAAGAATGATAATGTCAGTTGCTAAAATCCATGTCATAGATCTGCACAAATTCCTCATCATCTGTCATTTGTTGGTTTCAGCTGTTGGTACCAGACTGGAATCGAAACCTCATACCACTAACGCGGGCATTGGGCCTTAAGCAAACATTATACAGCTTACTGTGTAGCTAAGTGCACTCAGTAAGAACAGTCTCCCTTCTACTGACCTGAATTCAGAAATTACAAGCTGGTTGTGTGCATGTCTTAATATAACTAACCCATGCACTCTGTCACCTGCACTTGTCACAAATGTGGCAAGTCTTGAGAGAAAATGCTCAATGCTACACTGCAGAAGGTCAAAAGGATATGAAGCGGACAGACTGCGACAGGCAGGAAAAAAATAATTTAAGAAGGTAAGTGATACTCAAACATGATGATATCATTGCTTAGAGAAGAAAAGGAGGATGAGTGAAGAGGCCACAAAGACTGTTTATGAAAGTAAGTGGGAGGAGACAATCAGGATTCCAATACACAGAAAACAGGAATTAAATTACTGACTTCAAAGAAAGTCTAACTATTAGATTGCCTTCAACTAAAATCACTATATTACAATAAGCTGCCGGGAGGAAAATATCATAAATCAACATCTGTTGCACTCCTTGGCAACTGACTTCGACTATTCTATTGTTGCTTTGCCAAAAAACAACTCTGCTTTTGACTAATTTCTTTCTAACAAGGCCATGCTTAACACTAGCACTGGGGGTGGAAATATCCCTCTCTCAGAAATATCAGGTTCAAATGTGTTTGGTCTTAAACTTTCATTAGGGGCGGGAGGGAAAAAATGTATAAAAGAAAAAAAAAACCAGATTTCTTTGTTTCAATTTTTATATAGATTTTTTGTCAACAAAAAAGAAATAAAATGTTTTTTTAAACACGCCATGGTGTGCATTATAGCTGTATTGTTTCGTAAGTTTTTCAGCGGCACAAGCTCTCAAGTTGCATCTTTCTGTAGAAACAGTTAGAGTACAGTCCAATACCCAAAGAAAGCTGCTCTCGTTCAAATATTTTTCCGTTTCTTTTGTCAGACACAGAGCAGTCTGACAAAAATGGCCATACAAGGAGCTTGCGGTGTCTGCAATAATTTCATCTACACTTGCAATGATATTCCTCAGTTCTTTGTCTCAAACAGATATTCTTCTGCTAAAAACTGCATAATCCTCCTGTGCATTCATACTGAGCCAATTAGTACCCAATTACATTAAAATGATCAGTTTAATCCCTACTTGTAGTGTAACATCGTTGAACATGTAACTGCACTGACTCAAACACGTTTTGATGAATAGATACAGAAGTTAGTAAAGTTACTATGGTTCTTTAAATTCCTGGATGACTGCCATTCACACTGGGCACTCGCCATTTCCTTCCCATCTCCTGGCTAGTAGATTCTGGGAGATGAGGTGTAGGCTACAACAGCCTACTTATAAATTGGGCACACAGATGGCCATTGCGTTGCTTGAGGGACTTTGCTGTCATAAGATCGACCTGCGAGGAGACAAATCCACTTTGTTTACTGCCACTGGCATCCAGGAGGGAATGAAAGAGATCAACAGTTGAGCCCAAAAACCCTGATCCTCAACTTTTCTGTCCATATGACTATTCATCCTTTCGCATGCAAGAGAGGGACGGGTATCATGGTCGTCAGGCAAAAGTTACTGGGATGGGCACCAACCCACAGTGGGTGGACAGCCCTCTCTCCTGGTCCTGCCCTTCCCGGTGTTGGCCATATCTATCCTGAAGCTAGTTACTGATCTGATTGATGATTAGACTGTATTACTAACTGAGGAGGGGGCAGTGGCAAATGTCATGGGGATTACTCTTTCAACTTGGGCAGTAATTCCTGCATCCAACTCAAACTCTCCCTGGGTTGTCTAAAAGAGTTTTGCTACCACTGGGGAGACAAATGCCCCTATTAAACTATTACATACTCCTGCTTCCTATAAACATTTATGACCTAATGCTACAAATCATGATCAAAATTTTTCAATATGAAAAATATTGTAATGAAATTGTCATATTAGTGAGCCCTATTTTAATGTCTAAAAAACACTGACAATATCATACTGTAAATTACTGCAGAAACTCCTGTCATCTTACCCCACTTTCACAGAGCTAGGTTGGCACTAATCAACCGGCTTGACAAGCATTAATCACTGGTTATGCACAGTAACCCACATTCTGCAGGAATAGCCTCAGAGCTGTCACAGCAAGAACAAGGAGATCCTCCCGCAGAGGTTGCCTTGTAACAATGTGCAATGTTTTAAATGCAGTTATGAGGTGCCGGCTCATCTGAGCGAGCACTTGCCCTATGTACAGAGGCTGAAGCTTCTAAAAGCAGCCTGCCTAATCATCCACATCTCTTGGCCCCCAAAATCAACCTTTGACTAAAGGCCAATAGGGCCCAAAAAAGTTTCAATGTAGTTATGAGAGAAACTTGCAGTCTTTTAGAATAGTTTCTCTAAAGGTTGTTCACATTATGATTAATCGAGGTTTGATTAATTCAATCATTAAGAATTTAATCAAATCATTTTTTAATCAATTAATCTAATATATCTTTAGGCTGGTGCTGAAGTTGTATGTGAATGCATATTTTCCAGTGTAACCACTGAATGAATAATTCACTGACATAAGAGCTGTTCATGTTCTTCATCTAAATGATGGAAAATCTACATTGAATTTTACTATAGCTTATAAATATTAGATTTTAAAACACTTAATGTGTAGAAAGCTACAAAGCTGTCTTTAATAATGACAACCCTGAGACCACATTTTCAATTGAAATCACAAAGCATTACAAAATCAGATAACTGGCAACATTGCTATTAATTAGCTGGACGTTGACAATTTAATATGACAAAAGGTACCAAAGCCATGTGATATACATGCCAGTATTCAACAAAAGTAGTAAATGTACATCATGATACGTTGATTTTCTGAGGCTTGCGACTCATTTCCACATGTGTTTGTATGTGGGTTAAAAGACATTCCATTCATTCTCCACTCCCATTCATTCCTATGGGAATCTTATGCAAAACTCTGCCTTCACATTTTCCCAAACAGAATGGTGAAATTTGCTTTGGATCGTTTTCTGCAAGGGAGTACAAAGATAAATATTTTAAAATAGTTTAAAACAAAATACAAAAAGAGTAAGTTTGTTAGATGAAGGCCCATGGCACAGTTGTAGCCCTATCTCAGCATCCTGTCTAACCAGGGAGGGGGATGGCTGCAGAGATGCACCTGCTCAGTGTAGTGATCTCTCAGTGGAGAGCAGCGGGACATGCAAAAAGAGAAGGGCCAACCCATCAGGTCCTCTCACTGCAGAGAGAGCGGCACAGTTGGGTGCAGCAAAAAGCACTGTGAGGACTCCTGTTCAAGCTGAGAAGCAGCCGTCTCTGGAGTATGATGTAGCAGAAGGGTTCCCATTCCTGAGAAATCCATACACTGCTCACCTCTCCATGTTGTTCAGTGTATTACTGCAACTATATCTTCCTACTCAGCACTTTTCTTTTGTTTCTCACTCTTTTGCCCCACAGGAACCACATTATTGCTGAAAAGGAGATACTGGGTCTATATAGACTTCTACAAACATCATGCATCTTAAATCATATTTCATGATCCGCTATAAGTCTCAGATTCTACCTGGAGATACCTTACTCTGCTCATTTTCTCCTTACTCCTGGCTAGATCTTATTTAGGGTGAAGCATCAGATAAAGACATTTAGAGCAGGTCTGTCACATTTTCCTCAGAAGTATAACCATTAGGGGTGTCACAATTCATTATTAATAAGCAATATACAATTCAATATTAATAGCTCACATATCAGCCAAAAATCCAGTGTCAGATTATATGGGTCTGCATGAAAAATCTCCAAAATAAGCAGTAAATTAAACATTTGTTAAACTGTGGGGATACATCAACTGTCAGTGATGCCTTCAAATAAGAGAAATTAAGTCTGTAAGTGCTTCAGAATTAAAACTTTTCTAGATCTAGAAAGAAGGAACGTATAGAAGGTAAACCTTTCAAAAGAAAAATGAATGTATTTTAATACACGTCAATATAAAAAGGTGTGTTCAAATTTCCGTACATGAATATTTGCAAACTGCTTTTCAGGGTCTTTATTTAGGACTACACCACCATTCTGTGACGGTGTACCATGCCTCTCACCATCATGACACTGAACAGGATAAAGACAGTATACCAGATGAATGGTATGTACAGAGATGGCACATTTAAATCCTGATGGCTATTATTAAACAATATACAGAAAATGATCCATCTCATTGACATGAAAGCTGATTCTGTGATGTTCTGGATGATAACAGTGGCTTATTTGGAGAGAGAAAAAACAGGCATTTCCCTAGCACCGAATATGTAAAGGCAGAGGTATAGCAAGTGAATTAAATTTTTATTGGTGACATGACGACAACCTTATACAACTGTGCCCTCCTTTTCCATAACCAGTAAAAAGAGTGAGAAGAATAAGGGGGGTGTCTGTCTAATGTTAAGTGCAGCCTATCTTGGCATGGGAGTTGTGATTACTGTTACACCTGAGACAGAGAAAATAAAGTAAATTAAGTTCTTACAATTTATTTAATAAATAAGAGCAGCTTCAATGAACCTTTTCAGTTTGGTGTGTGAGTTCAACATAATGTGTCTCATTAACACAGAGCAGAAAAACAGATTATAGATATCTTGGCATCAAGGACACATGACTCCCTGAGGACACTGCTGCTCATTCTCCCTTTAGTCAATATTACCTTTGTGTGCACCACTTATGTGCTAGTAAGTGTATTAATGTGTGTATATTGCTAGAGGGCAGCTTGTCTTGTTTAAGTGGAAATCTGAAGATGAATGGTAATGATGTTAGGGTGGAGGTAACAGTTTTTAAAGGTAAGATCTCATCTCAGTTTATTCATTTCATGCTTTACATAAACAATAGTTTGCTGTCGTCAATCAGTGCTGACTGACCTGATGGCCCACTCATCCGATTCCCCCCTAATGAACTAGTTTTGTTCTATGGATCAAAAAAGATGACTCTTGCAGCTCCATCCCATTCTCAAAACACTCTTGAATGAAGCTTTGAGGATGTTGCTCATTAGGGGCATTTCCATAAATGGCTTGGAGAAAATAAAATAGGCTGCCTTGTGTTGCTAGAGTGGAACGTATACCTGGGATAGTGTACAGCTATATAAAAATCTTAATATGATAGTTACTAATCGTAAATAGGACTGGGAAGGAGGACGACAATTTTTCCATATGAGAGGGAAATAGAGAAGTCGCTATAAATTCATTTCAGTTGCAGATAACTATGCAGCTATGTGGATATTCCCCATACTGCACGTATAAAGTCATAACTCCCTACCACCAGCTCAACCAGACACACCAAGTGGTCCAGCAAGCAGAGACACAGCAGACTAAAGACATAGACATATACAAAGAAGGCAAAAAACAATAGCAAAAGGTGAGATACAAGTAAAACAATGGAGATTTTCTCTAGCACAGCAGACACATGCATAGCGAAGGAGTGGAAGTTTAAGAAGTTTCTAAAAGCAGAGTAAACATTTTCCACAACATGTACCACTTTTTCATACATTTAAATATTGTTTTAAGATATTAATAAATGTCCAGGGACACTAGTGGATGAATATCAGAGAAAGGTGGGCTAACAATATGCCCTGGGATCCACATCTGTTTTAAGCAGTAATCTCAGCACCATATACTTACCCTGCTTTACTCCTCTGTCCATCTTCTAATACTTTGTTTCCACTAACGGGTACAGCATGGATGAACACAGTCCTGAATGGTCCAGGCCATTCAGAAAAAGGTTTCCCCTGCAAGTCAGACCGCCACCCGGCATGCAGGGTTTCGACAAAATGCCTAGCGTGGCATCACACTCTCACAACACCAAAACATCATGGGATATGTCTCTATATTGTCTAAATTCCTCCCCGCTCCATCCAGCTCATTTTACATGACTTCATCACCAACTGTGGGAGGAAACTTTGAAATTCCAGAGCCGACCAGACCCTGCTGCTGTCTGGAGTCATTTTTTACTGTTTACTTTCCAACGTGGAATGACCGGTGTCTGTGTTACACTGCTTTGGGAGTTGTTTTGTTTTTGTTTCTTTCCGCCAATCAATACATTGTAGGGCTTTGCCCAAGCCCTACCGTACCATTTTCCGATGGACCCACAACTACACAGGGTCCCAAAATGGTACAGTTTGGTACGGGTTTATGAGACGCTTCTACAATGGAAATGCTCAAAGTAGTGTACCCAACTGTACCGACCCTTACTGCTCAGTGAAAATGGGGCATAACTTTCTATAGCGATCACTTTTCAAGTAAATGTAGTGGAAATCAGTACTATTAATCATCTTGGGTTTGTGAGAAGATTTTTATCTCGTATTGGATATTTGTTGTTATACGCATCCCCAGCCATCTGCCTGAGATACACTGCATTATCTGGTGCATTTTATCCCTGGAAGGCCTGTTGCTGCACCTACACCTGCTGCTTTGGCATCAGCTGCCCTATAATAGGTTTAGAGCTTCAAGTATCTCTGAAAACACAAGCATAACTTTTTCAGGCATCAACTAGGTAATGAAAAATCTATTTGTGCCACATCCCTTGAGGCCAGTAATATAATTAATGCAATTTTAATGAAATGTGGTGTGTTTGGGTTAAAAAATGACAGAAAAAGCTTATGATGTAAAGAAAGACATTAATCCTTCACATTATTAGTTCTAAAAAATGTGCACACATCTGTTTTGCATCCAATAGAAGCAGGTCAAAGCCCTCATTGAAATGTACAGCAGACTCAAACTGAACAGAGACAAATGGACACCTGTCTCTACTCCTTAACTTACAGTCATAGATCCCTTGACATCTCAAGAATGAACTCTGAATGATGAGACAGAATATGCAGTAAATTAATTATGTGGCCTAATAAAAAGTGTGTATATTAATATTCAAGCTACCAATGCCTCGTGTAAAAGCCCTGCAAAGTGCAGCAGACAAGGGCTTCTTGTCCAGTTGCTTAATTGCAAGAGAGGCCCTCTACAGCATCAAACAATTGCAGAGTGCTGGGGTATTTCACTGGATGTGGAAAATACCAATCTCTTTTCGCTTGCCAATTGGGTCATGGATGTGGCATTTAAGTGCATTTAATTGAAGAAGTTCAGTCAACTTTGTTACAGAGGAGAGTGGGGGAGAAAGGTTTACCTGAGATGTGGCTCTTTACTATAAAAAGTTTCATTAGATGCAATTTATGTTTAACTAAAACAATGCACTCTGATTATAAAAGAAAGGCTCTAAACACACAATTGGGAAAATACAGTTTTCAGTTTACACAGAAAAGCTGCCTGTGGACAATGATTTGCATCACAGACATTGTCAATTAACTACAGTCACTGGTTTATTTCCAACACATATTGTGCTGGGCTTAAGGGAGATAAGACAGTTTCACGGCAGAGATAAAGCCAAACAAATGATCTTAGGCGTGGGTATTTAACTCTGCAGCCCTGCGGTGCTGGGCACAAAGTTGGCGTGTTTGAGGGTGGAGTTAGTGGACTGCCCACTCTTTGATTAAACCATAATGAGCTCAGGCTGCACTGCAGGCACGTGGTGATTGACCCCTCATCCCAACGTGGGGGGAGGTTGTATTAGCATTGTCTTGTCTGGTGAATCCAAGTTCCTCATCACTTTTCCAGAAGCAGGCGGCGTCTTCCACATAACGGAATGATGTTACTTTAAATTAAATGTATCTGGAGCTAATATGGCTGCCCCTGAATCTTCACTTTTCTCAGTGTAGACCGAGTAACGGTGGATGTGACTGAGTGTCAGTGTCCGCGCTCCTGGGAGCCGTGTTTCTATGACAGTCTGGCCACGGACGCAACTTGCGCCCAAGTTTTAATCTTTTAACGGCATCATCTAAACTTGGCGGAGTCGCAAATGAAAGCGCGCGGCGTTAGCTGGTTAATAAGTCGCCCGCCGACGGTTTCTGTGTGATGCGCGAGACAAAACTTCTAACGATGCTGGAACAAACAGAACTGTCACAGAAAAAACGACGGGACTCACCTGAAATAATGCACAGGAGGTGACATATCGCGAGCCCGCTTTGCTGTGTGAGGTAACTCCGCTGAGAGGAAGGTAACATTTTCAAAAGCGGCACAGCCTCCTGCTATTCGACCAAAGCGTAGGATGCATGCCAGTTTGAACAGTGCTGAGCAGTGGAACCTCCTCAGCAACAACTCCGAACTGCATGTGGACTGTACCATCTGCCCGGTGCTGAGCGGGGGGACCGCGCGCACACCTGACTGTGAAAGTGAACGGACACTGGTCACGGTTCTGCAGCAACCACCCCCAGGAGGAATGATCCATTAATATACGCATTACGTCATCTCTGTTGATAACTCGACACATATTGATTCATCAAATCACTTCTTTCTTTATTCTCCTCTGCATTTTTCCCGGATAAAATACATGTGTAGGTTTTATGGCTTCAAGAGTATAGATTTGTTGTGGTTTTAGGAACTTTTTTCTTTGTTTGCCAGCAGGGTTTGGAATGAGAGAACACATTTTTGTAAAAAGGCAAAGGAAAGTGGCTCATTATTCCAGGCTATTCATCATTTAATCAGATTGCATTGCTGATGGGATCATTATATGAATCTTTAATGGTAAGAATGGTACATTTCAAGTACTGAATTGAGAATACCTTCAGAAATAAAATCACACAAAATGCTTTCCTAATGGGAATATTGTAATTACCAACATTTTTCTACAGTGAAAAATACAAAACACAAAATGTACCAAAGACACATTTATTGAGAAGCTTGACCAATGTTGTGGCAGAAACTTTGGCATCAGTTTCTTGTTGTCCTCTTGAACCATGTGCCTGTTTGTTGGTATCTGGCTCTCTGCCATTGTAATGCCTTTAAGCTGCTTGGAATATTTTGGAGTCATCTTTGCATGCAATGATTTCTCTCCCTCTCTTAAGGTTTTTAAAGGTTTTTACTCAGATCTACGTGCCAGCCAGTATAATCATCAACCTTTCTTTGTGCTGTTGTGTATGTTGTATTTTAGGCTCTAGTTTTCCTTCAAAGATGCAATACTTCCTACCTTCCCCTTTGTACCTTTTACTCTCTGCCACACTAAAAGGCCATTATATTTTCATTTATCATTCCAATAATTCATTCACAGCTTCCTGCAGCAGCAAATCAGCCTAACAGAAAGATCAAACATCCATCAAGTTTCAGTGCAGGTCAAGAGTGTCCAAAGTCTGTCTTCAAGGGCTGTAGTCTTCTAGTTTTTGGATGTTTCCTGCTGTAGTACTTATACCTTAATCAGATTTATTGGCCAAAAAGCTTGTCCAGCACTTATCAAGAAGATGTTGGTAGGCAGTGGTGTATCCAGGTAATTTTGGATGGGGTGGTCAATTTGAAATATTTGTGTGAGGTGGCCAATATGTGTCCACCAGGATGTTACATGGTTTCAGGATTTTTAAAAAACCCACGTAAATAAAAGGTTGAGCTTTCCAGTCGCACAAACAATACATTTTTAAATATGTTACAAAAATATAGAATATATGAACTTTGAAAAAGAGCTAATTGTCATCACAAACACATAAAGCCCTTTATCTCACCAAGGAAATGAAGGCTCTAAACATGTATTGTACTGCAGACTAAACACAAAGAAAGCCCAACCAACACCAGTTCTTGTTGTTGCTGCTGTCTGAAATGCAGATGTGTTTTTTAATCTAATAGCAGGTTACTCACCAAACCCTCGACCTCCACCACCCCAGCCCTTTGTCCACCCATATTTCAGACTAGCCACACAATTTTTGCTCTAAAATGGAAATGATTTAGGAGAACCTTGTAATTTAAATGAAGTGAGTTGGAGCAGTTAAACATGTAAAGCCTGTAGGACTGCAGGCCATGAGGACCAGAGCTGGACAAGCCTAGTATAGTTAAATAATTATTTTCTTCATCAGCCTAATTCTGCCCCCATTGACACTACTGCATTCCTAAAGAATCCTTCATTATCCTCTTTCAATAAATCATTATCCTACAAAGTCTGTAGCTTGCATGCATGTATGATAGTTTTCTTTCAATAATTACATCCCTACTTGCCAAATTTCCAATATTGCCACTCATGGTTTAACACTTTATAAAGCTGAATCCACTGCTTGTCATATCCTGCAACATTAGTCCCGCTGAAATCCGTGTAAGCTCTGTTTGAAACAGATGAAAAAAAATACTCCATCTTGCAGCTGCAATAAAGTATGTGCCCTGGGCAATCATCTGATTAATTTGAATTCTTATGATATTTGGCCTATAGTTGATGTAATAATGACACGATATGCATAAATAGTTGTAATTTAATGGTTATGAGTTTCACACATAATAGCCTGAAACAGGCCTTTGTAAATGTTATTACCTCCACTTGTTATTTTTCTGCCTCAGTGACTCAGATGGTCTGCATTGAGCCCCCCAAAAAAGCAACAAAACAAGGTATGAATAAATTATCCTGGTAGGAAGCCCTTGTACAAAAAGGGGAAAAAAAGATATTTATATACTAAGAATAATGTGTTTGTGGCTGTCGGGACTTTTTTTTTTTTAGCATTTCTCATCTGAACAGTTGAACCATCAATATATGTCATGTATGATCTTAACTGGTCATCAAATTTGTCTTTATAGTTGAATATGTGCAAGATCATAAAATGGCAGGCAGCATTTATCCTTACTCAGTCCTACAACTTGACTCACATTCCATGAGAGACTTAGACCAACTATCCTGTTCATCTGCAGATTCATAGAGAAAGCATTTATGTACAACCATGTGCTTGTGAGCATGACATAACGGTATATTTTACCACTCTTGGACAGTGACACTGTTGTTGATGTCTTCATTGCAGAGTATCAGTTCGAAAGCCCCATGCTGTCGTGTGTTCTAGGAATCCGAAACGAAGGATAGAAGAGTATGCTAAAAGACTGTATAATCAGATTTAAGAGCTTCTTTTATATCAGAGTTTGCACAAAATCCTCTGCCGGTCTTTCCACAAGGTCTCACCATCCATCATTCCAACAACATACAGTAAGATTTTTTCCTTACTCTGTTTCGCGGTTCCTTTTTTATACATATAAAACCCCGTTGCTTCCCGTTTTTACAGAAAAGCCTCGATCTTGCTGCAGACTCAAACTGTGAAAGCACCTTGTTGTCACACTAAATAAACAGAATAGACAAAATTAATGTTGATGCATTATAAGGTGCGCTTTCATCCCTTTGATGTATGAGCTTTATATCACAGAGACACATTTTTCTTCTTTCTTTTGTGTTTTGGGCTGATTTCTGGATGCACTCCTTGTTTTTATAGTGGAATACTATGGCACAAAAGAGGGGATGATATATAGTGAATCATCTCCAGTCAACAGCCTTACAGCCAAATACACAGAATCCCTTTCTCGGGCTGAGGATGTGAATGGGTTTGTTATCATGATAACAACCTTTCCCCCTCAGCTCGTTTTCTGAACTGAGGCAGCTCTGTCACCAGGTACTCTCTCACTCTGGAATGCTTTTCAGCCCTTTAAGTGCTCTTTCGTGGAGGCCAGAGAGGTATTGAGAGGGCTTCAAGATTGTGGTGGAGTAAAGATTGCTTGAATTAGTCCACCTCCCGCTCAGATGCTTTCTTTATTCTGCTGCTCTGCACCTCCCACCCTGTTTACCCACATAAACTGTTCTCTGCTCTCTGTCCGCTGTCTCAGTCCTGTTTCCAGCATGAGTATCCACCTGCACTGCAAGAGAGAGGATGGGAAATCCCATCAACAATGTGACCCGTTACTCCGACTATTGTACATGTATTTTCAGGACAACTTTCAGATCCTCATGCTTACACTCCAAGAAATCATTAAAGGGCAGCATTTGGAGCCGGTTTGTGCTGTATTTACAAGCTAAAAGTGCCACCTGCTGGCTGAAATGAGGAGGTCGTCACAGTGGATGAAGAATGAATCTGTCGTCAGTGTGGCTGTAATTGCATGAAATCTATCCAAAGAGAGAAAAACAAAACATTAAACAAAAAACTGCCACTTATCAGTAGATTTGATGGTATGAAGCAGAAGGTCAGACATTTGAACTGATGTTATCAGAAGCTTCAAGGCTTTTTTTTCACACAAATAATTTAATCTCTCAAAAAACATTTGAACAGAACCAAGGCCTTTCTTTTTCTTCTTATTGTTATTGAACACTTCTAAAACTAATTAAATCTTCTTTTTAGATACAGAGTTGGGTTTGGTAAATGACATACGCATGAAATCATGGCAT
The DNA here is from genome assembly GCA_036024015.1 of Craterocephalus amniculus. Lineage (NCBI taxonomy): Eukaryota > Metazoa > Chordata > Actinopteri > Atheriniformes > Atherinidae > Craterocephalus > Craterocephalus amniculus. The sequence continues at coordinate 3,149 of JAVQJG010064881.1, read as the reverse complement.
TTTTAGGATTTTTCCTTTATTTTAGTAGAAGCAGTTACATCATTTTTAAAATATGGCTTGATGTACATTTAAAAGCATTTCATATTACAGCATATCATCATATAACATTAGCAACTTCTTTTATCACTGAAAGCATCGATGCTGATAGAAATCATCAACCGTGCCGTTTAAAAATGGCTGCTTGTGTTGTGGGCTGTCTAAGAGGCTCAGATACATTAAATATTATTGGCTATTTTGTCAGTTTTCTGACTTTAATTTCACAAATAGATTTTAAAAGGTTTAAATGTTTATCCTCTAATGACCCAAGTAAAAATGAGAATGTCACTAAACATCGGTTTTCTTTAATATTCGGTTAGCAACAAAGCAATATATTATCATAATGTTAAACATGAATATTTTAGCATACATTCTGCTTCTTGTCATGAATATGCAGTTGTACAGATGTTTGCTTAGGGAAAAACAAATGCTGCAGCTTAGACAATCAAATATTTCACTGGGCTAGATCATAATTCATGAGGGCTAATCAACTCAGAATAGAGATAGATTTTAAGATGCACCAATAAGTAATGAAAAGCAAATTGCGAGCAAGGCTGAAATATCTGCATACACTCGGGCCTGTTATTAAAGCAATTTATCACTATTACCATGATGAAACTTCACTTTGTAGAGCATATGTTTTCTGCTATCAAATCTGCAATCAAAAAATATTAACACCAAGTGTATCAACAAATACCCTAAAGCAAAACTACACTACACTTAAATCCAGGAAAGTTTATGATATTGAATATGAATCATCTGACACTGACAACAACATTTAATCTCTTTTTTCCACTGTAACTAGACACAGCTTCTTTCTTCTCATTAGACACTTTATACACACTTGATGCAAAAGGAAAAAAAAAAGAACGATCAACTCTGACATACTAAACTAAACTTACCAGAGTCAAAACTAAACACAGAGAGGCAGCGTTCAGTTTTTAAGCACCTCATGTGCTTAAAGACTCCAAACCCCAATAAAGCTGAAGGTCTGCTGATAATTGCAATTGCTGACAATTGTAAGCAATTAATTTGTAGAAGTTACTGTATGATCCTGGGGTGGGTTTAGATAAGCTTAGGCTTCCACCCACTACTTTTGAACTTATGCTCTTTTGTTCATTTGTTTGATAGATGCTGTTTTGCGTATTGATTTTATATTTTTTATGTTAAGTTCAAATAAATTTCTTAATCAATCAATCAATCAAAGTCACAGCAGTTTTAAATCAGGGTTAAAAAGTTTTCTGTTTGCAGCCTTTTATAATGAGTTATTTTTTTATTTCTCAGGAATTCTTTCTTTCTTTCTTTCTTTTATTTTCTTATTTTGTGCTTTTACTTTTTTAAACTCTTTTCATTGGTTTCTGCCTCTTGCTGTAATCTTTCTAATGTTTATATGTAAAGCACCTTGAATTGTCATGTACATGAAATGTGCTACACAAATAAACTTGCCTTGCCCTACTGGACTCCAAATCAAGATCTTGGATATAACAGTAGATTTGGAGCCAAATGTGAAATAATATTTGAAGACATAGCTGAAAGTCTGATCTCTCAAGCCGTATATAAGCGGACTCAGACACTTAGGGAAAATAATTAGTCCCACAAAGAGGATGTACTGAATATGAAGAGCTGTGGAGGGATTCAGGTTCATCAGGCTCACTGAGTTTATCATGCTGAACAGCGTGGAGATGAGACACAGGCAGAACTGAAGCAGGTGCAACAACACAGTCTTGCGTGCCTTACTGGCATTATACACACCAGAAGAGGCAGACCTCACAGTAATCACAAGCGCAACATACGTGTAAATGATAATTAAGCTCACCATCACAAAATTGACAATAGTGAAAGCTGTATTGACAGTCATGTAGAGCTGCAGCCGGAGAACACTGCTTCTTATGCAGAAGCTCTGTGTAGTGAAGCCGGCGTTCTCCAGACTGACAAACAGAAACAGCTGTGTGAACGAGTCTAAGGAGGCCACTGTCCACATGGCAGCGATGGCTATCCTTGTCGTCCTGGACGTAGCAATGGTAGAATGCCTCAGTGGAAAACAAATGGCTAAATATCGCTCCAAAGACATCACAGCCAGGTTGAGGGGGGATAGCTTAACAGCGATGGAAGCCAGCTGAGAGACAATAATACAAACATAGCTGATCATTCTGACCTGCGTCAAAGCAAATAAGTACTTCATACTCAGTAGAAGCTGCAGAGAGTCTGCAAAGAACAAATGACCGAATAAGACGTATTGAGGGGACTCAAAGAAGAGAGGCTTTTTCAGCAAGGTGAACACCATGACGCCGTTAATATACAAGAAAAAGAAGCACGGCATCACAGACAGCAGAGCTTTGACTGAAGTCTCCAATGGCATCAGCTGTGGGGCTTTTGTGACGTTCATGACAATGGATTCATGCAGTGTCTGTAAAGCCAGAGCAAACACAAACACGTCAGTCTCCAGCAGTGAAGACTGCAAGATAAATCTGTCAAATCATAAACTTAAACATATGGAAGTGGCACCCTGCAACTTAGCCACAGGTTACAGTAGTTACAAAAATAAAACTGTCATCATCAACTGTGATCTGCAAAACATTCCTAATATCCCAATACAGACAGGAAACATTAGATATCTAGGTATAAATATTTCCTCTAGATTATCAGATTTAATAAAATTAAACCATGTTCAGCTATTAAAAACAATAGAAGATGATCTCCTACGGTGGAGGCGCTTACCCATCTCACTAATGGGGAGAGTTGCCACCATTAAGATGATGATCCTACCTAAAGTTAATTATTTATTTTCAATTATTCCTACTAAACCATCCGCCAGTTGGTTCAAGTCTCTGGACTCTTTCATATCCAAGTTCCTTTGGAAAAACAAGCCGTCGCGTATCAGTTTAAAAACTTTACAGCAGACTAAAGATAGAGGAGGACTGGACCTACCCAACTTTAAAGATTACTTCATAGCTAACAGGCTGCAGTACATCTCCAAGTGGCTCAAACCTGTTAAGGATTACAGTTTAAGGACCCCAAAGCAGAGACAAGGGTAGTTGAAGAAAGTTCAAAAGGCTTTAATTAACAAAAACTTTGTGCAGGAAGGTAGAGGCAGGGAGCTGGCCAACCACACA
>JAVQJG010064861.1:0-13135 GCA_036024015.1 Craterocephalus amniculus | reverse complement strand
GTGGCCCTGCAACAGGCTGGCGACCTGTCAGGGTGTACCCCGCTTCACGCCTGCAAATAGCTGGGATTGGCTTCAGCCCACCTGCGACCCAATCGGATTAAGCGGTACAGAAAATGAATGAATGAATGAATGAATGAATGAATGAATGAATGAATGAATGAATGATTAAATGAATGAATGTGTTTTTGTTTATGTTAATTATATTTACATCAGATGGGGTGCTTTTAGTTTTGTAAAATCATTAGATTATTATTAGTTTGGAATAAACTAGATTAAATCATTCTTGTTAGTTTGTGTGTCTTTTATTTTTATTTCAAATATATCAGTTTTCTGTACCACTTAGTCTAATTCAGAGTCCCGGATGGGCTGGAGCCTATCCCAGCAATTATCAGGCTAGAGTCAGAGTATACCCTGGACAGTTTGCCAATCCATTGTAGGACCCACATAGAGAGGCAGAAGATCCTTTGCTGGGTCAGATCTGTGCACACAGCAGTAATGTGACAAACAGCGAGAGCCTATTTTCTACGGAAAACCCAAAAGTTTCAATGTGGAATATTTGTAATGGTCTGTCATGTGCATTCTACACTTTGCCACCAGATGGTGAGCTAGGACAGGTTTTTGAAGCTGCCTGTTTGGTTCATCTGTTCCTTTGTCAAATTTCCAAACAAATGAATAAATAAATAACAGAATCAGAGAGATATAGGGAGAATAACAGAGAAAGCTTTACATTGATTGTATGATGCTTAACTTGTTTTTGCATCCTTTTATCCATAAAATGTAGCATCTGATCCATAAAATTCTTGTATTGAAATCTATCACTAACATATTTATTTCCAAGAGGTCTTTTCTTTTCAAAATGTATTTAGTTTTTTATTTGAGCAAATTAATATGGTCAATTTATAAATTTTACATCAGGGGTGTCTTTGGTCTTTGAGGGCCACAGTCCTTAAGGTTTTAGATGTTTACCTCCTCCAACATCAGTGGGGTCTGTTAGATCCTTTGATTTGAATCAACAGGAAAGTTCCTCAAACCTGCAGGACAGTGGACCTCAAGAACCCTAGTTTATTTCCAGCTGGTTCTTTTAAGTGTTTTAAGACTTTCTACTTCAACTTTTTTCACATTGCAAAGTTTAGTTAGCTGATTAACTATATGGCTATCTTAACGTTCTACTTCAACATGTTCCACATGTTAAATGTTAAAATGTCCAACAACAGCTTCTGTTTTCCAGTAAGGCGTCTCTTCATCTGTATGTTTGTGAAGGAAGTTTTAACCTGAGCCACGAACTGAACACGCTGAGCTAAAATTCTGCCTCTGGCTAAGTTTTTCCAGGTTTCTCTGCCTGTTCCCACCCCTTCTTAGACTGTAATACCCATCTTTTGTAACTCATCATTGTTCATGTGATGCCAACTCTCCAGATCTGTGTTTGTGTTAGGTGGGGTCACTCTGGTACTCATGTTGCAACAGTATTATACCATTATTACAGGGCAAGAGCGGAGAAATGATCATAGTTGTCAACTCTTACAACAAGCCCTTCACTGTGCATCTTGAACACTCTTTTCATTCGGAGCTTGCCTTAGAAAAAACTATATGGTCATCTCATCTGTCATTATCGACGCAAGTACTTAGTTCAACTCCCTTCTCATTTTTCCAGCTCTATTTCTTAATATATTCAATTTTTTGTCAAATCCTCAATAAAGTGACCTTGGCTTCCTTTTAAAAACTGATTTTCAGTTTTTCCATTTAAAATTCTGTACGATTGTTTTCATCACTGAGGCAGTATGTACCTCCTGTGGACGCAAGCATCAATCAGCACAAGTGGTTGAATAAATACCACTTTGCTTTTGGAATGATGAGCCATGCAAGATCAAACCAAGGGATTAAAAAGAAAAGGCTGTAATCTTCCTTGAACTTGAATGGCCTGCAGTGCCGCCATTGTGTGGACACTGGAGCTACTCATTCCCTCTGGCTACCAAAGGGACAATTGAGATTACAGTTTCTCCACATGAGAAAAGGGGTCGCTCCGTGACTCGCATTCAGCTACTGGTTAGTCACCTCAGATACTCATTACACTGGTTTCACTTGAACAATTATCGCCCAGAAAACTCAAAAGAAACCAACCTGGTGAGGCATTGAGTTGAGGTCAATGATGAAATGTTATATAAAAAGTGGCACAATTTAGTATCTATCATTTTGGCTACACCATGCTGAGTGATTGTGTCACTTTTCAGCTCAATGAGGGAGAAAAATCTTCTTGGCAGGGCATCAAAGTCCAAGGAGGCAGGGACGGTACTTCAACAACCCATGACCGTATCTGGTGCAGTCTGTATTTGTGCCAGTTGAATAGCAGATGTGTTGAAAGTTGTAATGAGCGCAGCAACAACACAGATGGATGAAGAGTGCAGGGTCAAGCTGGATTGTTTATTTCCTTTATCCATATAATATTCATATAATATCCTCAGGCCTCTTCAATGCAAATTTCAAAAGATCATTTCTAGATACTAAAGATTGGCGGTCCCATGAAACTGCTAGTTTGTTGACATATTAAGCTCATCTTAGTGTTAGCATTTGCATTTAGCTTACCACAGTTCCTCATAGAGAAATTTGAACTGCCTTAGTTCTTGGCGGTATAGAAGGAATGCTTCTCTGAGATTTGCTCCATAATGACATGCAGCACACACTTTCTGCAGATTTGTTAGCTGCCGGTCATAATGAGAATCTTCTGTTCTGCCACATGTGGAGGTCATTGGAGTATGGTCTTGGAGTATGGTCTTGTTCAATAAATAGTTGGAGATGATTTGACCTTTGTGTAACGTGGGAACCAAAGTAAATGCACAGTTATTTTCTGTGATGTTGTTTAAAATCTCTACACAATCTGTACACAGTTTTGTTTTTGACCTTGAAAAGGATTCAAAGCTTTCAGTCTCTGAGAGTTTCTAGACTGGCTTGTCTTGTCCTCTGTCTGGGTCCTCTGTCTTTTTCAATGTTTTATTTAGTTGAGTTTATTCACTTCTGTTCATTTTATATCCATTTCCACATACATTCTGGTTCCTAACTGTCATTCCTACTTCTCAATTAGTCCTGTTGTATCTAACCTGCAGGTTTTCCTTAGTTCATTGCCAGCTCATTGTGTTAGTCTTAAGCCTGTCCTGTCTTACCGGCGAGTCTATCTGTATCTTCAGCTTTGTCTTCTGTTGGAATAAGCCACCTTAGTTCCTCCATCTGCTTCCAGTGTTGGTATCAGTCTTGCATTTGTTTCCTACCTCCATGTCTTTTGCTGTCATGCACTGTAGGGACCTTCAATCCTGGTTTTCCATGGCTGGTGTACTACAGGTTTAAGATGTTTTCCTGCTGCCACACACCTGACTCAAACCAATGGTAATTAGAGCTGTGAATAGTCAGGTGTGTTGCAGTAGGGAGGCTACAGGACACCAGCTCTTGAGGACCAGGATAGAGGATCTTTGCTTTAATGGGTCCAGACACCCAAAAATCCTTGTTTCGCACCCTGATTTTAACCATAGCTGACAAAGATCATGGTGTACATTGGAGTTCATGTCTATTAATAGGTTATCCCATTTGGAGCTTCTTGGATATGCCAGTGTGAAGCAGCCATCAGAAGGTGGTACACTGTGATCATAAAAGGGTAGACAGCAACGATGCTCAGGGAGGCGCCACACCATCACACCACCAGCAGCTGGAACGGTTGATGCAAGGCAGGATGGATCCATATTTTCATGTTTCCACCAAATGATGTTGTGTATAGTGTTGTTGGAACCAGTGCTTGGTTGAGTTCCTGTTGCCTTTCTTTCATCTTCACTCAGTTTACCCATTCACCCCTGACATCACAAGAAATTTTGGCACGTCTGCTGCTCAAGTGGACGTTTCATCTTCTTCAGACAATTGTCTCTGTGTGTAAAAATCATCCAAGTAAATCAGCAGTTTCTAAAATGCTCAGAACAACAACCATGCTACATTAGAGTCTCTTAAATCGCCTTTCGTCCTCATTCAGATGCTCAATCTGGACTTCAGCAAGTCATCTTCACCATGTCTACATAACTAAATGTATTTACCTGCCACGTGATTGGCTGATTTGATATGTTGAGTGAAAGAATAGCTGTCCTATGATAAATCTAAAGTAAAGGTAAAATCTGCTATTAGTCAGATTTGTATTAGCAGATTTTTCTTTTCTAGGAGAACGCTGTTGTCACCATGTGTTGGCACAACAGACTTGTACTTTCTTCTGGCTGAAATTGTTGAGACTTAATGTTTCACAATAATACCACTCTCACCACTAAACCTTCACACAGCCTTTTGGGACTTTGGTGCCCCACTAAGCCACAGATATGGGTTTTCAACACCAGTCTGACTGTGATCACACTCCCCTCGAATTCCTTGCTATGCCAGCACTCCCAGTCCTGATTACTGGATCTTTTCACAGAGCTTATAAATTTGTGTACATTACTGGAGAGAGATTTTTGAGGGGAGTCAATTAGAAATTCCAAGTTCAGGTCCTGAGCCAAGATCAAAATACAGCTGAGTCCCTCTGTATACATGTCAGAATCCTCTAGAAAAGGAAATAAAAGACTTTTAAAGATTTGAATCCACAAATATTCAGATTACAGCCTGTACTGGAATTGAAAAAGATTATATTTGGCAAAAGTTTGATATCCATCAACTGGAAACATAAACATGCATACTTTAAGAGTTCAATTGTTTATATCGCAAAGGTAATTACTGTGAATCACAGTGTCACCTGCAGCCCATATAATCAAGTTAGAAATATAACCCTGTGACTTTAACAGTAAATTATTTTAGATAATCAGATGTCCTTAATTGGTGTTGAGGATCAGAAATGGCCATTTGAAATTATTTCCTCATACAGACACTATGAAATGAGGGCATGGACGTGACTTCATTCGTGAGCCTGTCCCTAATTACAGAGAGGATGAATCATTGGACTATAATGTCTCCAGGCTCTAGTTTTGGTGAACGTTATACCACATAATTTGTCTCTGTATGCTGTGCTTGGATAGAAGTGGTTCCAAAATTGCAGCAGTGTCATAAAAATCAAACCATGTAAAGCTTAAAATCATACATATTTATAAAGATAGCACGGGTCCCGTCCCGGAGGGCTGATTCAATGTTATTGTTGCCGAGGCTTCAGTGGGATTTAGAAAAACGCCCTGTGGAGTTTCTCCTGGCACTGAGCTCCGAATTGTATTTACTATTCCTTTCTATTTTTGGTACTCTAAATATTTTCTAAGTCTGGTAAGCCTACTTTAATTATAAAACAGATGCTTGATGTAAAATGTGGAGAGGGTAAAAAATTTCCTCCTTGACTTTAATTAACCACAACAAAGTGATTTTCTTTTTCTTCTTTGGATCTTACAATGTTCTTATTTGCTGTTTTATTAACTTAAATATAAAGTCAGGCACTAATAGCAACTTTTCATAACTCATAAATATTGTGAGCTAAATGCCCGTCTCTGACTTTGCAGCTGCAAATACTTCAAAGTCAAAGTGCTTCTCTTTCATGTGCTGAACCAGCGCCCACATATGCAATGGATGGTGCAGAAACAACGTAGCATCAACAGAGGGAGCTCACAACTCAAGAACAAACCCCCTCAGACTCAAAATGAATGTTTCATCCGGGTGTAAATCCAACAGGGTCCAAACGGTTTTGATGTGGATCCCTCATGGAAGCCGCTAAGGGTTGCTTTGGGTCTGCATGAGAGCGTTTTTTCGCAGGGAGGTGGGTGTAAGCTACCACCTGGTGCCATCCACCTCCCTGTTTCGGTGCAGCCAGAAATCATTAACAGTGAATGAGTTCAGTCAGCAGGTCAGAACGGCACTGACTGATTTAGCTTAAAATGATCATTATCATTTTCATTAGACTGTGTGTGTGTGTGTGTGTGAGAGAGAGAGATGGATAGTTATGTAATATGGTGCTCATTCAATCTTCTGTAGGTATGAAAGGAGACTGATGAGCCTAGACTTTACTTTTTCAGAGAGAACGGCAACCATGTCAGACCCCACTGACTGATGATATATGTGTGTGTGTATCTTTGTATGCATGTAGGCTGAATCTTGGTGAAGTGTATGTGTTTGAGCTCAGTGATCCCACTCACATGCATACCAAAGCTGCTGACTCACTGGATGACTCCTGCAGAAAAACTTGCCCCCGTTTCACTGTGATTCCATCAACATTTGCACCTGTCCCTTGCTTGATGACTTCTGTTGCTACACTTGTTTTGTTTTTTTGATGTATCACTTACACCAGGAGACAGGCCCAGGTACAGAGCAGTCGGGGGAGGGAGAAGGAATTAAAGCGTGCTCTTGTCGACTTTAGTGGATATTTGTAAAATGGAACAGAGAGTTTGACTTGTAGGTTAAGTTTATATGCTTTTTGCCAATGCTCAGAATAGTTCTGTATTTATTTTCCAGAAATGCACATATTTTGGCTGTATTACGTGCTTAGATTAGGCATTTGTAGCTGACATGCTTTGATCAAACTTGTATTGTTTCCAAGTACAAGTTTGATCATAGGACCGTGGTATCAAAAGAGGCAACACACTGAAAGACTGAGCATGCAGCGGGATGAAAGACAAGACAAGCCTTGTGTGCCAGGAGTGAGTTGAATGGTTAGAGTGAAATACAAAGTCAGACATGCCTCACGCTCATGTTAGCTGGGGCTTAACATGGATTTTTGCAGAAATAGTTTAAGCCTTAAGACAAAGACAGTGCAGCATGATGGTTGAAACTCCCACTGTACCTCCCAGTGTTCTGGAAAATTCCACCACTGCTGTCTTGTTTCTCCTGATACAGGTGATTTGTTTTCTTTTCAACAAAGTTGATTTGCAGTAATAAGCTGTGTTTTTATTGTTGTCCTTTACTGTTAATAGAATTGTTGTGATAGTGCTTAAGTTTTTCAGAATTTATTCTTATCCCATTTTTTTCCAAAATTCCCACGAGCTCCCACAAGCAGCATGGCAGTTAACCAGCATGACATCAAGGACCCAGTTTTGTGATTTAGCGTTGACCATCTTTCCCCTTTGAAAGCAGATACTGGAAGCCAGATAGATCAGATTGAGCGCCGTGGAGACTTCATGTCCATACATCAGTGATTTGTCAGTCATAAGACTTGAAACTAGAAGTGGGACCATTAACTAGCAGAAAATATTTACTGAAGTAGCAGATGAACCCCTTTAACCCCGTTTATGATTTTAGAAAAAACACCTAAAATGATCTACGAAAATTTCTAATTGCTCCAGCTCATAACAAGGTTGACATGCATGTTGTTGATGTCTATCTAGAACCTCAGAGAATGTGTCTTGTTAAGTCTGAATAAATTGCAGGAGAAATGTGAAATATGAATCATCTCTTCTCTGGTATTTGATCATATCTGTAATTTTTTCTGCCCTTACAGTATGACATCCTGATTTTGCCTTACAGAATTAAGAAAGGCATTGGATCATCATGTTTAAGACTTTTGTTAAATCTTTCTTTTGCAACCAGGAGTTGCCCTCAAAATGCTGGCCAAGGGCATTTCTGCATTGCTTACTTTTTCCAAACAGGGACCCATTTAATCTATGTGTGTGTGTGCTCCTGTTTTTGAGGCATTATGAAATTTCTCAAAACTCTTTCACTCAATTCTGAAGTTGTGAAAGAATGGAAATCTGCTTCAAACTGTGACAGCAGGGAGAGCAATGCTATAAGTTTGTGTGTATGTATGTAAGGTCATGTCCTGGGTTTGACTTATTCAAGGTAGTTTACATTAATAAAAAAAAAAAAAAAAAAACGGATATAAGCAGAATTTGGGGTAAAATTATGCAAGATGCTCTAAGACCAATAACAAAATCCTACTGAAGGCATAGTTAATTAAAGTTACGGTAGGCAATAACTTTTTGGCATCAGTTTTCAAAAATTCCATAACAACCTTTCAACATATTGTAATTCAGTTAGTTTGAGATGAAACCGGATCGCTGCAATTCATCAGGCTTTAGAAATGCATCTCATGACAGTAGAGCACAGACAGTTGCGGGTCTTTTCTGATTATATAAGGTAAGGGAGTATAGAAGTTACCTTGAGACACGAAGTTTCAGGCCTCCAACTATTTTTTTTATTTTTTACTGAAACCGTGTTTCAAACCAATTTGCACTGAAAATGGCAGGTGAGGGCAAATTTTAGAATTGTTGGCAGTCAGTAAATAGTTGCTGGTCTTCACTGACTGGTTAGTTTCAATCTGATTGGCTGAAGTTTTCATGTAGGTTTTTAATCACTGTCTTTGGAAAGTGCAGGCAAAATATTTTCAATTGAGGACTCAGATATATGGAGGACCAGGACTCCATACATATAGGTCTGCAAAACAAACCAGTGAAAGAAATCAGCAAATTCTACATTGGGGACCCTTGGTGTCATATTCAACAAGGTGTTGGAAACATTCCTCAGAGTTTCTGCTCTATATTTACATGACAGAATCACACGTTTTCTGCACATCCATGATGAGAATCTCCCATTCCACACCATCCCAGAGAGGCTCTATGAAACTGAGATCTGGTGGCTGTGGAGGCCATTGGAGTCCAGTGAACTCATTGTCATGTTCAAGAAACGAATTGGAGATGATCTGAGATTTGTGACATGGAGCATTATCCTGCTGGAATCAGAAGATGCTACACTGTGGTCATAAAGGGATGGACATAGTCAGCAACACTACTTAGGGAGGCTGTGCTGGTTAAACCAGTTCTGGTGAGTCTGTGTGAATTGTAACCTCAGGTTCATGTTCTCACTGACAGGATGGCAGCCAGTGTGGTCTTCCAATCAATCAAATCAAACTTTATTTATATAGAACCTTTCATGTACAAAAAAAAAAGCATCTCAAAGTGCTTAACATAAAAACAAAAGGAAATTAAATAAAAACATGTTCGAAAACAAAAACAGTTCATCAGTTTTACATTTATCATCATAGACACAGCCCACACGCTCTCTCTCTCTCTCTCACACACACACACACACGACACACACAGAGACACACGCACACACAGACACATACAGGCACAACAGAAAATAATCAAGGAATTCTTCTTTCATAACTCCAACTCCAACTCCAACTCCACTTTATTTATATAGCACTTAAAAACAACAGTTGACCAAAGTGCTTCACAACAAGATTAAAAAACATACCAAAATAAAATCAGTAAAGCAATAAAACAGCCAGGTAAATAAGACAGATAAAATAAACAAATAAAAACAGATAGTAAAAGGGAGCTCAGATAGGTCAGAAGGTCACAGAAGCCGACATCTCAACCAGTATTAAATGCCAATGAAAAGTAATGTGTCTTCAGCAGCGACTTAAAAACCCCTACTGAAGAGGCCTCCTTGATATGGGGTGGCAACTGATTCCAAAGCCTAGGAGCAGCTACGGAAAATGCCCGGTCACCCCTAAGTTTCCTCTTGGTTGAGGGGACAGTTAAAAGTGACTGGTCTGCTGATCTAAGGGTACGCGGGGGAACGTATGGATGAAGGAGGTCTGACAAGTAATGTGGGGCAAGATAATGGAGACACTTAAAAACAAATAAAAGAACTTTGAAATCAACCCTAAAACGAATGGGGAGCCAATGAAGGGAAGCCAAGGGAAGCCAACAATCAACAATACTGAAGATCCTCCAGAGGGGGTCATTCTGACACCCTGCCAGCTCTTTTAAAAGATAAAGCTGGTGTTTACAGAGGGCAATTTTTTCCACCCTTTCAATCTTTTTTAATAGAGCTCTGAATGTCATCTGAGATTGATTTATTGTATTGCACATGGAGAGCTCAACAATGAACACATGCTGGGTCATTCTGACATTGATGCAGATCCAGTAGAGGACACATGCATACGGCACAGCCATGTCCAAAATGTTATAAAACACCACAAGAGGCCATCTTAGTTGCAGCTTCAGATGAATACTGCCTTAGCATCTTGGTCAGGACATCTACTCTTAATACTTCTGCTTCTGACCATTTTTCCTAATGCGGCATGGTTTATCTGTCTGTTTGTCTGTTAGCAACATAATTCAAAAATAGTTATGGGTGGATTTTGATAATTTTTTAAAGAAATTTCTGAAATAGAATAAAAGAACAAGGGATTTTTAATTTGGGGATTAATCCACATTACCATGTGGATCCAGGGATTTTTTGAAACATTCTATGCTATTGGGGGATAGGAATAATTTTGTCATTACTGCTTCTAATTCAACCAATAATGCCCAGAATCATTGGCAAAAAAAGAAAGAAAATTACAAGTTGACATCATGTTAGATGACTCCACATTGTTTGACCCAGAATATGTTGATATTCTGGAAGAGTCTGGAAACATGAAGTGAAGTTTGCAGGATTAAAAACACAAAATTGTGGATGTAAACTGACTTATTAAGGGAAGTGCAAAAATGCTGCAAGTTCCACTGATCAGTTCCCCAGCACAGCCCCACCCATCATTATTTCTGGGGATTCTGACAAGAACAAAGGGTGCTTTTTTCAGTGTAGTGGGGTTGAGGGAAATGTATTTATGTGGGTAGGTCAGTGGAAATGTACAGAGGCTTTTTAAATCTTTTAAAATCCCAGGTGAATGAAACATTTTCTGGGGTGGAAAAGAGGATATTGTGAAATATCATAGCCATAACCAGGAACATTTTCTGAACTTAAGTGTTTTTTAAACTTTCTTCAGCAATGTAGCCCCTGTGGGATATTTTTCACCCAATTAGCCTCTTACCAATGCAGAACCTCTCTTCAAAGGAAACAGAGGTGACATAGGTGTCAGATTCATTCAAAATTTTCATTTATAAAAACACATTCAAGTTAAAAATATTTTGAAAGAAGATATTTCAAACATATTGAGCATCAAATAATCCACAATCCATCTTTATTCATAACTTAAATTTTTTCCAACTTAAATTTTGCCTTACTGTCTGCAGCAAACTATGCAACTTGTCCAACATTGTCTACCAGAACAATGTGGCAGGTAGGCATACATTTTCAGTGATTGCTTAGGTTTTTTTGGGGCCTTTGCCACGAGCAAATGTGAAACTATATGAAACTACGACCAGGGCTTCAGATGATGTGGTGGAGGCTTTTTATCTTTTTATGAGCTGAATTATTCAACATTTCTATGAAAGATGGTTTCTATAAAAGTTGGTAAACCAACATAATAAGTACTTGAAGGTAAGATGCTCCTGTACATGTGCTGGTTTCATGCTGCTGTTTCCTTGTTTCTCCTGACATAAAAACCCAATGTTTGTGGATGGTGGCAGTTTATGGACATGAATCCTAAGAAAGTATATCCATCCAAACACTGGTGAATTTTTCACAGCAATCCTTCCACTTTCTTTGGCATTTGACTCTCTGTTTTCAGGAGCATCACTTTGCTTCAACCATGTTTCAAATGTTCATCCTGACAAGTGATTGGCGCGTGATGTCTTTTTATATGTACCACAATCTATCAAAGTCCTGGTGACCTGGGTGTGTTGCATGAAATCAAAATGGAGACCAAATATACATTTATTTTTATAGGCTAACTTTTGTATTTATAGAAATATCTATTGTATTATCATTACACTATTATGTTTCCATTTTTTTAAATGTACATCACAGAGTGACTTCACATACCCCAAGGGATGTGGATGCCCCCATTTCATAAACAGTGCTCATGATTGTGGTAGTTACAGTATAGGGTTATGCTGGCATTGGATAAGAATGTATAATTGTCCAACTCCAAACCATTATTGTTCTGCAATCCTAAGCAAGTACTTGTATTTATTTATGTACAATGAGGAAGTGGCAGAAGTATTCTAGTGTTTTCTTTCTAAACAGAATATTACTCAGAAGTGAATAACCAATTATTATCTCTTGATCTTATTTCAAGGATGCATTAATGTATGAAAGGGATTTGGGCTTTTCCATGCCAGCACTTTCTTCTCTTTGGACTCAGTTTTAGGTGAGAAAATTCTTGAAAATAGCATCTATTTCCATGTGTTAATCTTTGTATGGGGCATATCTTGCCACCCGGGTGTGCCCACAGTGGGGTTGAAATTTACAGGGAACTATCACTGAGGGGATATTCATGACTTTTTCAGTTAGGGGACTTGCTAATATACGAAATGATCAAAACATAAAGTGTTGTTATCTTGTTCATTTATTCATGTTAATGTTCCACAATGTGTTGTAAAATTGAATGACATTAATCTAAGCTATCATATTCGGTTTCATATCTGCACATCAGTACATAACAGACAAAAATTGCTATGAACAGTGCAATGTACTCAAATTTATTGCACAAACAGAAGATAAGCTTCCAGAAATCACAAGGATCAGACAAGAAAAGCAATTTCTGGCACATGACTCAAAGGACTTTTTGGGCTGTGTCAGGAGGAGGCCACACATGTAAATGGAATGTCTTGGGGTCAAAATCAGTGTAACCATCTGTTGCTTGCCAACATCTCACTACATCTCTTGCTATCTGACTTCATTGTCCAATCCAACTGAGATGCCATTAAAATGGTATTTTTAAAGGCAATTCTGAGGAACAAATGGAGCAGTCTTGCTGCAGTGGTCAGAGTGTTTGGTTTGTTTTTTTCAGACAGGCTTGAATAAAACTAATTGACGTCCTTTAGATAATGGAGTGGATTCATCACCCTTGGTATTATGTTTCAATTGTTAAATCCCCAAAGAGGAGCATACTTGTCCTTAGTATGAGGTACACTGCAAGTTTTGTATTAATGTTTTATTTTAAATTTTATTTGTAGGACAACCAAAACATGAAATTGTGCTAAAAATGTGACAGACTCATTCAAAATGCATAGAGGTAAAACAAAGGTGATGCTTCAAATGACCTGCTCCAATAGCATGCAAACCCCAATGTTTTCTATTTCGTAAGTTCTTAAATTAGAGATATCCTTGGAATTTATGAGATTTCCATCTATAGAGAAACATAATAAAAAGAACACTCTCTGCAGACGCAGAAATACATTATTGCTGTTGAAATTTATCAACGCTACAGGTCTGTCTCAGAAAATTAGAATATTGTGATAAAGTTCTTTATTTCCTGTAATGCAATTAAAAAACATGAAATGTCATACATTGTGTATTCATTACAAATCAACTGAAA
>JAVQJG010064857.1:0-27787 GCA_036024015.1 Craterocephalus amniculus | reverse complement strand
GAAGTCTCGCGATACACGAGACTACCGCTATAAGGCCGGTCGTAAATCCGTTTGGACAAATATGCATGTTTACTCTGCGATTCGGTTTTTGCTTTTATACTGCTTTGATAATTACTTTTACTACATACCTTTGAAGCCATGGTGACTAGCTGGAGCCTGTTCAAGACAACCGTAAGTTGCCTCTGTTTACAAAATTTTTCTTCGTCTGTCGCCTATTTTCTTATTCTGGAGCTCCCCCTACAGCTTTGGGGTGCGCACTGCATCGTAAACATACCCAGAGTTGCATTGATCTGCTTTAAAACAGGTGCAAAGTTGATAATTGGTGCAAAAACACTCAAAATAGGAGTGCACGGAGAACCCTTACAATAGTGCCGCAATGCATTTTGCACTTGTGCCTTGAAGGAATATGCAATCTGGACGTTTCTACTAGAAGGTGCAAAGTACGACATGCAAATAAGTCAGCTGCAGCCACAATTTGATTTACCAAAGGTGTTGTTTATAGCACTGGTTGTTTCTGTGCCTATAGATACTGCTTTTGAAAGTCAGGTGTAGTAGGACCTGACTTGGTACACAAACAGCTCCAGCTGGATGAGAGTGATCAAATGCTGCAGGATTGTAGAGTAGCACCATTGTGATTGAGAATATTTTCTCATGACCAGTTTCATACATTGACTCAACAAAATCTCAGATTCAGATTAGACTTTCAACAGCCACATCAAAGCTGTCACTTAGGTATTCTTACCATCTGAGAAACATCAACAGAATGAAACGTTTAGTCTCCCAGAAAGACCAGGAGAAACTCAGCTATGCATTCATTCATCTATGCATTTTAACAGGGCTTTCTAGACAGAGCATCAAACATCTGCAGCTCATCCAGAACACTGCTGCTAGAGTTTTAATCAGGACTAACATCTGGACACATCACACCAGTTTTAAAGTCTTAACACTGGGTTCCAGTCACTCAGAGAATAGATTTTAAAACTACTGATTGTTAATAAATCTCAAAACGGTTTTGCCTGAATACCTCTGAAAACCTTCAGAGAATATAAACCTACAGGAGTTTGTAGATCCGAAGACTCAGGTCATCTAGTCCATGCCAGAGTCCAGACTAAACATGGAGAAGCAGCTTTTAGCTGTTTTGCTGCAAACAAGTGGAACAAACTGCCAGTAGAGATTAAACTTTCACCAAATTTTGAAACTTTTAAATCCAGGTAAAAAACATTTTGGTTTTCGTGTGCCGATGCATGAAATCCTCATTTTAACTTTTAGCTTATCTGTATTGTAATACTTGTAATTTATGATTTTAATCTGATTTTTGCTATTTGCCAGCGCCTTATACTACTTTTTAATGCTTTCTTTGCAGCACCGGTTATGCTTTTAAATCTTTATGTTCTGCATTTTTAATAGTCTTAAATATGAGATGTGCTATACAAATACGCTTGAGATGCCTTACCTTAAATTATTCTGCTACTACTGGCATGGGTGTACTTTGTCTGCAACCATATTAAAAGACATAATTAAACAGTATACAGGTCGCCATAATACTCAGTTTTCTTTGTTATCAATAAATGTGAGTGTTAAATATAGCTAAATGGGCTTTTACAGGTAGTTATTATAAAATGAGTCATTTATAGGAATCAAAACACTGTTAGGGCATGATTAAGGACTAGCAATTCTTCAGGAAGCTAAAGTAACATGATCAGTGCCTAAAGTGTTTCTGGTTATAGAATATTGTTTGAATGGATAGATGTCTGAATAGCTGTTATTCTATCTTTGGACTTTGACATGAAGTCATTATGGTCCAAAACCCCACCTGCCATGGATATTGTTGTTATTCCCCAGGTGTTCCCACAGGGGTTTAGTTATCTTACAAGTCATCTTTTAGCAGAAGAAAGGCTGAAACAGCAAGGTGTTTCAGGAATATGTAAAACAGATTTTTTTTTAAAACCATCTCATATGTGACAGAGCCACCTCTTCTTTTTCTTCTTTCTTTGCCATTCTTTTTTTTTAATGGTGATGGGGGTAGGGGTCTATATGAGCACCCTGATCCACACCTCTTGCTCACAAACACGCTTGCACATACACACACTACAACACTCTACCCTCATTTGCATGCAGGTTTCTTTGCTGGGTGATAAGAAGGGGAGTGCATTAGTGTGATGCTGATGGCAGGGTGGGTTGGAGAAGAGGCTCAGGAGCTTTATAGTGTCTGTCAGGATGAAAGAGGGGCCCCTCAGAGCAGCACCCTGACACTGACTCTGTGTGTGCGCACATGTGTTTGGTGTTGTTGTCATTAAACATTTAAGACTCCTCTAGTATGACAGCAGGCAACTTGGTGCTCCAGCGGCATGTTTTCATGCAAAATTTATTGAAAAAGACGAGCTGTTGTGAAGAGATCTTGTTGCCTTTCACCAGTGGCAAAGGGTAAGTGGGTGATTGTAGGGTTCCGTCTGTGTGTAAGTGAGTGTGTGTGTATATGTGTTAGTCTCATGAACAAGGTCAGCAGATAACCCTTGCTCCAAGTAATCATCCAGTTTAGTATTTACAGAGAAAGACCTATTCCCTTTTAAGAATTTAAAGAGCAACTTGCAGGTTAAAAGCATGATTGATGATTTGTATGAAGCTTTTTTTTTAAGATACAGTATATATCTTGTGTTTGGTGAAGTATATGTATTAAAAAAGAAAGAAATCAGTAATTCACTATTAAGAACAGCTTAACACTTGTAAAAGTGTTTTGCCAGAACTGACGTTGTACAAGTGTGTCTCGATGCAAACAGACATGGTTAACACAACTGAATAGCATGGGTATGAGAGAGAGTAGGAGGGATTTATAATTGTTTTCAAAACTGTAGGACCTTACCCCCAAAGTTTTGAATATGACACTACTAACATGCTCTCCACCCTCCAGGAGAGGAGACTGTTGATGGGAAACAATAGTTTGATGTTATCCCCTTTGTCTAACAAGTGTGAAAATCTACTCACATGAAATCATAAGGACTTGCTGCCCCCTGACCTTTGTTAAAACTACATTCATCTGAATTTAAACAGATTTTAATATTCATGTGAAGAATAGAATTGTCTTCATATTTTGGCCACAGGTCTTTCCGACTACAAGGGATTTTTCTCAGTTTTTAGATTTTTTTAGATTAGATTCAGCTGTTTCCTGCTCGAGTTTCTTTGCACTTCTTAAAGATCAGGTCCCATATGATGTAGAATACAGAATACTAACATATTATGGTATGTAGAACATCAGGAAACTATAGAATTTTTGCTAATTCAGAGACAAAAAAACCCAAACTTTAATCTGTTTGCTTCATTTTTTCGATGGGCTGCCCACAGCTTACCCTGTGACGGCAGACACACCCTACTTCTATTGGAGTAGTAGCCATGCCATTAACAGTAGGCACATTATCAGTCTTTAAACATACTCTGCATATTTCTGTATCCCATCTTAAAAGTTGTTCAGTCACTTGCTACATAGTCTTTTTCCACAAAGTGGACATTGTAAACGACAAGAGTTCTCTGGGGTGAACAGACACTGCTGTGAAGTCCAGGCACTTCGCCTGAACAAATCTCCCCCAGGACTAAAAAGTTGAACTCTTCCCATTTGGACAAATGTCGCCAATTTACAGAGAAATTTGAGTTTGTACTTACTGAACAAAAATAAGTATTCATCATGATGAAACCTCTCATAAAACTAGCCGACGTCCGTAAACTGAGCTGGTCGCTACTGGCGTTGGGGCTGGTGGCCCATGTGAGACGTTACGTGGTACAAACAAAATAATTTTTTTAGAGGCAGTAATTGCAGATGAATACATTTGGTTTAATTTTATATCAAAACATTTTCAAAACCTTTTTTTTAATTCCACTGTGTCTCTCAGTTTAAAATTTTTTTTAAAAAGATTATTGGGGAATATTTAACCAGAAAGGTGCTCTTTGAGCATCACAGTTTAATGTTTTGTGAGTCATTTAATTTTGTGCATGTATCATATACAGTATACAGTGGTGCATTTGTTTTATATGTTGTGATGTATATTCAAGACAAGTATTAATTGAAGACAGTAAATCTGATGTTACTTGGCAGCTCCATTGGTCAGGATTTTAATAATGGTGACTTAAAAAATATACCTAGTACAGATTAACAAAACTATATGGAAGACCCATGTACAGGGTACATTAATTAGCTAGGGTGCTTTAGTGATGTTGGAATATTGTAGAAATCGGATATTCCCACAGAAATTATCCCAGATTTGAACAGATATTTCTATATGTTTGACGATGAAGGTACATACATGCAACTTTGATTTGTTCTCTACTTACATACAAAAGAAAGGTTTCATTTCTTATCCTCTTTCCTATGTAGATCATCAAGGTGGTAGAAGAACATGTGCTTAGTACACCACATCCTTAATCAGAGAGGTCTGTGCAATTAGGCTGAACTCTGTCTGTACCAGGTCATGGGAATGCACTGGTTCCATTTTACTCATTTTAATGTCATTTGTGTAAGAAATGGGCGCGGGCTGAGCAGCGGAGGCATAGAAAGCGGTGTGGAGACCTCTCATGGCAGTGGGGAGTTCTCTCTTCCCCATGCATGTTAAACTGGACTCAGTTTAATGACCTGAGGGTTAAAGAAATGAAGTGATTGCTAACTTTTTATAAAACCCCTTTTTGATGTCTCTGTCTTTGGGAGAATGATTTAGGTTTGAGAAAAGCAGAACTTATACAGCACTTATAATTTTTCTTTACAGAGCACATTTTTCTAACATTCTTGCTAAAAGAGGCATTTTCACCAACCTGCTCATTGCCATCTTTTTCTGTGAATATGATTGTTTAGTATTTCCTCTCATTACAGCGTTTCCCCTCTGACAAGCTAAACAGCCCAGCCTCACCGCAGGCCTCAGTTTGGTTAGCTTTGCTCCATCGCTCAGCTTTAACCTCTGGATGGCTATATGCTATGAGGCAGAAAGAAAATAAAATCCGACCCTGCACATACACATTTGCACAACTCTGAGGAAATGATTGTCTGCTTCTTCGCCTCGGTTGAACATCTATCAGCTCATTAGTTTTGATAATACACAGAGAAAGTGTGTTTTTTGTGTGTGTTTGTGCGTATGTAGCCCCTGCCTGCGGCCTGCAGCCTGCTGGGAATGTGCGTATGGGTGGTGTGGACAGGACCACTGGCTGCTGTGTTGTGTGCATGCGTCTGCAGGACTTTAGGCTGTGTCTGGCTTGGGAAGCGAGGCTAGGGAAGTAAGAGAGACTTCAAACACCGTCCTCCGAAGATTAGGATACACTCGCATTGACTTAAATCAATGAGCTGTAAGTGTGTTTTATTTGTGTGTCCGTCAAAGGAGGGTAGCCTGGTGGCCAGGAGCAAGAGGAGACTTATTTGCAGCAGGGTGGGTGTGCATGAGTGTAGTTTGGGGGGGCTGGGTGGTTGGAATAGGGATGATGCCTACATGCCAAGGGTGGACAGTATGCACACACAAATGCGCATGCAGGTCCCAGTAGGGATCAGGTGCACACACTGAAGGGTGCAGCTGTAGTGTTTTTTGGCCCATAGCTGAATGCAGTCATTAAAAGTGTTTTTTCCCCCCTCAAACAAAAATAAGCACAAATTGGATAGAATACTGGAAAATGAATTGGGAATTTACAGTAGATTAAGTCTGCATCAGTCTTCATCACCTGGATGTTTAAAAATGTATGCAAACATAATAATAAGAAAAAAAGATACATTTTTTTTAACCTTTGTGGTGTTGAAAGACAAACTTTTAGCATGCTTTACTTTTGGTCTTGTTCTGTGATAACAAGTTTTATTAGAGGCTGATTACATTTTTTTTTCTTGCTTGCTCTGTATTTGGGGCTACTAATGGTGTCAGATACACAGTATGTAACAGGCAAAGATGCTAATGTTTATGTCAAATATTGATTTCCTTTTCAAATGCTACCTGTATGCTTACTTCTGTACCTGTGAAAATGGGTTAGATGATTTAGGGCCTTTATTCTCAGATACATTTTACAGAAGTGAAGAATTTGCTCAACATTTAATCTTTTTAAAGTCCTTGTTGTTTGACTTTATTTTTTAAACTCTATCAAACTATGAATTCCTAAAAGGTAGTAAGAGTGAATTTGCTACGAAATCCAAAGTATAATGTCTGCTGATTGAAGTTACTCTCTGAAATCAAATGTTTGTTACCATTCCTAGAGCTTAAACAAAAGAATCAGGCTATGAGTATTGTTTGTCCAAAATGAGATTAGTCTTATTTTAGGAACCTGCTGTAGCCAAGTAGAATTAAAATAAATTTAAAAAAAACAGCAGACACATATGCATGGAAATTTAATTTAGGTTTTGGTACTTTGGTTTCCTGGAAGACAGATTGTTTTCTGCTGAACACAACTTGTATACTCGTCTGAAAACAAAGCTGGAATTCCTGGAAAATGTAATTATCCTCAGTGCATTGTTTGTCCGATTTTAACTATAAGTAGAATTGTCTGAAAAGCATTGGAAAAGAGAAGATGGAAATCACAACAGACATTTTTTTGTTGTCTTGACAGAATGTGTGAGGGAAATCTGGCCGCTCATAATCACAGGAGAGACACTCTGTGAGAGCGATAGAGAGCTGTGACAATCCACTTACTTCACTCTGTAATCTGTTTAACCATTTAGTGAGTTGTTAAGGGAGTATGCAAACACTCACACACTAGATGCCCTACAGGTTTTTACAGTTCACAGGAGACTTTGTCACCTGAACTGGGTAGCAGTTCAGTGCAGTTGCACATTTAGAATAGTGTGTGTGTCCTATTGTTTGTGCAGTGATGTTTTTCAGACCTGCTGTAGGCATTGAGAGAAGCCAGGCCTGGAGCGTGATGACAGAGACCAGACCCGGCCAAATTGAAGATCCCCCAATCCAATTACCCTGCTCCTCTCTTTTATTTTTTTTCCCTGTGCTGTTCTTCCCTTTCCTTCTCTCCTCATTTTTACAACCCAGTCTTAGCAGGTGCTAGTGATGGCAGTCGTGCTGCTGTTGAAGTGGCTGGCTGCTCTGCTTTATGGATCAGAAGAGGATGCAGGCAGGATTATAAGCAGCAGGTTATGAGCAGCAAACATGACAGGCCAGCTCCGATTTAAGAGGGTTATGTAAATGTGATTGTCAACAAAATATGTTTTTCTGCCCTCAGTATTTTTCCTCCTCTCTGTCTCAATGGAAATGCAAGGTAGTTTGTTTGGTTTGGAGGAAGCAGAGTGGCGTTGAAGGCAAGCAGGTCACCTAAAAGAGAATATCGTTATGGAGAGTAATGTGCAAAAGAGACAAACTTTTAATGTTTAATTTTCTCCAGACTCCAGCGCTTATTCATCAGCACCTTGGGGGGAGGAAGGTGTTGACTGAAGTCTTTATGAGAAAAACTTAATTGTAAGAATATATTACAGAAAAAATATGTTCCTTTGAATTGAGGAGAATAGACAAAGTAGATGAGATGAAGAAAGAGAAGAGGGAAGAGTTACTAGTTAGCAGAGAGTCCTCATGCATTTAACCTGTACTGGGCAGAGACAGAAATACAACTCTGCAGATCTTGCCTAATGGCATTGATCACAAGAATATCTCTGCCAGACTGGGAAAACAGCATCTCAGGCATACAGTTAAGTAAAATAGCACAGTTGTGAAAGTAAGTATTGCCTGAGAGGGATGCATAACAGTAAACCGCAGTGGAGGCTTGACACCGACTGCCATTTTCAGAGTGTTTTCTGTTACGCAAAACGAGCCGAAACAAATGAGTTAAGTGTATCAGCAGTTGCCCAAGTGGGTGTGTGCTTATTCGTACCTCTAACATAACTGGACATTTAACACAGCTTATAATGAACATTGATAAGTAGAAAGTTTAGAAACCCCCCGCTCATGTACTCTGACAACCCTAATTTTCTCTATTTGGAGTTGAGCTTCACTGCAAAGTCATCTTATATTGCTTCAGAAAATACCCTCCATTACCAGCATACAGTAGTGAAGCAGATCCTTTTCTAAAATAGTGATATCTGTGGAGTGATGTAAAGTCAGTACAAAGTATGGCTTCATGTTTAGAGTGATAAGAGTTTGAGGCCCTGTCAACTTAGATAAAAACCAAAGAAAACTGAGCATTATAGAAATGACATAATCTTGTGGTACCAAGTAAAGTACATTTTTCTCACTTGCTTTGTGACCACAGTAAAGTAAAGCTAGTCAAGGTTTATGGCCTTAATTGTAAGTTTTTCCATCATACGAAGTAAATCACAGTATTCACAGAGAGTTGCATTCCCATGTGGAGTGTGCAGTTTCCATTGATGGTCAGTTTTACCCCCCTTACTTGTGACTTCCAGTCTTAAAATACCAATATGTAAAGACAATCAAGGTGAGCCCGTAAAGCACTGGGTATCATTTTATATATCTGTTTTTTGCTGTCTGTGCTGAGTGAGTCCTCCACATGATGACATTTTAGAAGCAAGCATGTTAAAAACCTCTTGTGTAATCTTAAACAATGTGTTGCATTTTAAAAGCTTGTAACCAAGAATTAAAATAAACAACTTATTTACTATTTCTTCAGATGTGTTGTGCTGAATTTCCAGCAATAAAGGTGAGCGCTGTCGTGTTAAGGAGACGTACTAGGTCATGTACCAGCACTGGAGTAGTGGATGAAGAAAATGGATTTTGAAAATAAACGATCTTTATGTTTATTTTCCACTGGAACTCATTGATTAGCACAGGAAAACCTTTATTATGATGACAAAAGATCACATTTTACTCGGAAAGGATGACAAACAAACAACTACCAGCTCTAGCTCAAACTCTCGTGAAGTAATACCAGGCCGTGTTTTAGCATTAGGTTTGTGAATTAACTGTTCTCGTGCTTTCACCAGATCATTTATTTCACTTTTGTTCTGCCTTTCTACACCAACAAATGTTTTATCTTTCTCTTCAGTCTAATTCTGCGAGTCAGTCTTTCTCTTCCTTTTTCCCCATCCTTTACTATTTAGCTCTGCCTCTTTCTGTGCCCAGCTCTGACGCCACGGAAACTATGTACAGTGTGTATAAATATCGTGGGCACTGCTGTCTAATCAACGGGGCAAAAAAATGAACTTCTTTTCCCCACATACACACACGCTGAAGCAGACCAACAGAAATCTGTCAGTGCAGAACTTTGCTTGGAAAATGTTTTTAGGGGAAAATGGTGGAGTATTTCAGAGAATGAAACAGAGTAGCAAATCATCTTGTTAAATTTTCAAACAGAAATGAATCAGATTGAATAATGCTGCTGGAGCCAATGTTATGGCACGCACATTTTGGCGTGTATACATAAGCCATAATTATACTAGGTTAAGTGTGTGTTTGAGAAAGTTTATATTTGATCATACAGGATGTTTAAATCTGTCATGTGTATAATGATCATTGTATGAAGGCAATGGGTAAAAGTTGCTGTTTTAACAATTTTGATGGCTATGTCTGATTGGTCCTAGGTGTTTTTTTTACACAAATTCTTCTGTGCATTTTGTAGAAGAACTTCAGTTTCTCAAATATTGAATATTCATTTTGTAAACAAGACAAGAATCAGACCCGGTTTTCAGTGTCTCATTCAGAGAGTTTTGCAAATACAGTACTACTTCAACGCAAAGCCCTCGAGCTGAGTTTTATTTATTTGCATGCGAGCTGTAGTTAACCACTCGGTCCTTGCTATCTTTCTATGTATGTTAATCTTGCAGTGTTCGTTTATCAGTTTCCATTGGTGTGGGAACTGGGCCTGCTTACCTTTTGTTCGAGTTTTTCCTAGAAGTCAACAGACAGACAGAAAGGCGTATACACACGGACACACACACACACATACACACACACAATCACCCCTGACATCTCTCCCTCTAGGCCAAACTGCAAAAGTGCTTGGGGCCATGTTGTTTTTGTTTTCTGACGGACAGACAGAAACAGAGAAAAAAAGACAGACTTACCCTGGCCAGCGATTATGCCTGTTTGACACCACAGACATAGAAGGAAAGGAAAAAAAAAAAAGAGAGAAGTGCAACAAAAAAAAAAGCCACATGAGAAAACAGTGTGTAGATGATATGAATAACAATGTATGTGGTGTGTCTCCCTGGACCCAGATAACCTGCAGACCAGAGCCCGGTGCCTGTGACAGGCTGGCCTTTGTGGCCACTTTATCCCGTCCGTACACTTGTAAGGTAGAGCCAGGATAATCGCACCTAATCTAATTAAGTCTAAAGAGGGCCATGACTGAGGCTGGCCAGGAACAGACCGGCCGCTCAACACACACACACCCAAAAATATAGCTCAGCAGTGAAATCCTGTTTGCATCAGAAAAATAAGGTTGTCATATTGATTATGCAGATGAGCAACTAACGGGGACTAACTGCCTCCCGGGCCAGCCGGTTACAGCTGACACTGGCTAAAGAGAGGGATACAGGGAGGAAGAGGGGATTAGGGCAGGTTTAGCTCTGTTTTCTTTCTATCACTTTGCATGTACCACTTTTCGGTTCAGAGCAGTATTGTTCCTGAAGCTAGTTTCTCATCTAGTAAAGAGGCCGATGGCGAGAACGGGGAATATTTTGTCAGCTTGTTTAAATCAAAGCGGTTTACAGTGCACATGCAGAACCAAATGCCATGCAGACTTTTAAAACTCTCGTCATAACAAACGAGAGCGGCTTGAAATAAAGTGATGGGAATTTTTTTTTTTTAGTTTTTTCAATGAAAGTGAGGACAAATTGTTATTTTCATATTCTTCCAATCATTAGATTCTTTTATTGACAAATCACATCCTGTAAATGTCTTGAAATGTGTTGATTTAGCTGAAAAAATATGAAATGGACAATTTTAACAACTCAAACAGTGAATTGTCACATTTTATAGGTGCTGAATGAGGCTCAGCGATTAAACGCTGAACATTTTCACCATGCTGATTTATCAGTTACTACTTGGCAACACACGGAGGCTTGTAACAACATGTTGATACATAGCTATTAATAATTTGCCTTCAGATGTGTGTGTATGTGTCATGTGTGCTGCCAGTCAGAAGCCAGATTGCTATTTCCCTGCTTTGCCCCAATAGAAAGGCCTGGGTATTCTCTGGATGAGGGTGTGATGTACAATTGAAGGGCAGGATTGAAACTGATTACCTTGTTAACTCCTGGCACCCACTGGCAGCTTGAAATAGACCCGAGCACCAGGGCCTGATTTGCAAATGAATTACCCCATCGCCCGAGCCTCCCCTTCCCCATCCCCTCCCTTCCATTCCCCATCTTCCTCCCTCTTTTGCGCTCTTTTTCTCTTTTCCTTTCTTTTTTTTGTGTGCATGTCCATTCGGTGCCAAGATCATCTTTTTATATTGTGCCATGACAGATGCTGCACCGGGCTGTCATTGTTCCCCATCAGTTTTCAGGGGGCCGTGAGGACAGCCAAAAGATTTCCACATGTGGTTTTGACACAGGCATCCCTCCTGCCGTAAAGCGCAGCACTTCATTCTTTGTGTACCAGTGCTGCAATCTACGTAGTTTGGAACAGGCAGAAATGTTGGGGAGCGTCATTGTCTCAGTCTCAATAATAGGGAGGTATTTCTCTGATTAGGAGAGGTTATAATTGGAAGGTATGAAAGGGACCGGCAGCTATTGAAGAAAACCACAGGGAAATTGATTGCTCTCTGTGTCTCCCTTTTGCTTTCCCCCTCTCTGTCTTTGTCCTGCTCTCCCTCTATGTTACAGACTAAAATTAAGTCAATTTTCTTTAAAACCTGGCTCCAACATTCAGTTCCTGACAGTACCAAGCTGGTGTGTATAAGCAGGGAAGAGGGAGATTATGGTTCATCTAAAAGGAGATGATTAATGTTGTTTTTCTTCTACAAGTGTGTCGGTTTAGTTTTTCTCAACTCTAAATGAGTTGTATGTGGTTCTTCAACTATCATGTACTGATGCATTATATATTTTTATTTTCTGCTGCAACATTAATATATCCTTGCCTGCTGGTCTCTAAGTAAGAAATACCTTCCTCCTGCATTATTTGATTGTTGGTTAAATGCAAGGGTCAGAATGAGGACATTTACATTGGAAAAGTTGACTCACATCAGTCCTGTGGATCTTTACTTTTAACACATGCAGTCAAAATTCTATATAACAATGTTTATATTCCATATATGAAACAGAATTATGTGCATAGCACCATATTTAGAAATCAATCTTGCAGTGGAGGAAGTTAATGACCCCCACCCCCCCCAAAAAAAGGGGAAAAAAACTATATATATACACAGTTTACGTATGTATATGTATATAGGCCTACACATTTGGATGTTATGATATGCAGGTGGCTGATATGGGTCTCATGTGAACAGGTGTGTATTTCTTTTTCAAACAGTGGAAGAAGCAGCTATAAATCAGCTTTTTGTACTCTTATTCTTCCTCCCCTAACTTTTTTTATTGACTTCACTTCATCCTTCCTCAGAGAAACATAAAGTGCTGAATTTGTTAGCTCCCTTTTTAATAGACTGCCTCTCTACCATTTTGGGATTATGCTAAAGTAAAGCCCCCCTCCGCTAGGAAGAGGGGCAGCTTGTACACTCCCAAATGTATGCCTGCATATGTGTGTGCGTGCATGTGGAATTACATAGAAAGCATGGAACGATAAGTCTACGTTTTGTTCCCTCTTATGCGTTCTCTATGGAAGAGTGACAGCCCCTGACTTACCCCTGCATTATCCCTTCCTGTCAGTCTGGGAGTGTGTGCGTTTGTGTGTGTCCCTCCAACCTACTCTTGGCTTTATAAAACCTTGAGAGGTAGCTCTGATAGCACATACAAGAACACAATTTCAATTTCAATTGGCAGCCCTGTTAAAAAGGGGCTAAGGAGATGGCAATCAGGCCTGAGGGAAAGCAGCGCTCCCAGTGTTATTGTGTGTGTATGTATGTGTGTGTGTGTGTGTGTGTGTGTGTGTGTGTATGTGTATGTGTGTGTGCGAGTGCCTGTCCCTGCTCTTCAATTGCTCAATATCAAGCTTTTGCCTTCTATTAGTTAAACAGGCAGATGTCACTGATGTGGACTGTGTATTTGTGCATTGTGTGTTCTGGTTGAGAGCGCGTGTATGCATGTGTGTGTGTGTGTGTGTCCCCATCACACTGACTCTTTAATAAATAGGCCTGCCATTCTATCAGCAGTCAAACAACATATGAATGCTCAATGACACGCTTGACAAGGCATGCAACTGTGGCAAATGGGATGCGCACACACACACACACGCTTTTCAGTGATGTCTCTTTTACAGTGTTGTAGTGTCCTGTCATCCTTAGCTTCTTCTCTCTGCTTCTCTACTCACTATCTCTGACTGATATCAGGACTGTGAGGCTCCCGAAGGCTGACTGTTATGTTTCCAGCTAAGGCACACAAAGAAAAAAAAAACAAACAAACAGAAAAACATAGGTGTGCTGTAAGACAAAAGCTGCACAGTGCTGGCGTCTTTTCCAAAAGCTTCTCTTGTAAAAACGTGACTATAATCTGATACAGCAAAATATGAGATTCATGCTTATTAATATTTAATGCATTTCCACGACAACTCTAAAACAATGAAACCGCCTCACTTACATCTGCTTTGATGATAAATTTCCTTTTGTGTCGGCTTATCTGTCGTGATGCTGCACTTTCCTCTCTGATACAATGATAACTGAACTTAATATTAAATATTAAGCAAAAAATTTAATAGAATTAATGCAATTGTCAAATGATACTGGAAAATATGAAATTTTCTCGCACAGTTATTGAAAACGGATGATTCATTCAGAAAAAAACATTCAGCTTTTTTGATAACTAAATATTTGTATTTCCACTTAACGGGAGTGAAGTTGTGTTTAAATAAACTCTAGCATGTTGAAATATACACTTATTCTCAAGGGACAATGAAAAAGTAGATACAGAACCTTATCTATCGGTTCATTTTTTTTATAACTTGGTTTTGTTAAGCAGGAATGAGGCTTGAAAGGTGAAAGGCCACAAAAGTGAAATTTAATTCTTCTATGGATTCCTTAAGACCTTAAGCTGATACAGTTAACATTAGGAGACAGTTAAATGTGTTACTATAGCAAAAGAAAGACCACTAAAAGACACCTGGCACTGCTTGGTAAAACTGGCCATTAGTGGCCAGTCAAAGGGTTAAAGCTTTCCCTTTCAGGACAGCAGGCCTGAGAGGTAATGCATGGCTGATGAGTGCCGGGCTAATGGGCAGCTCTGTTAGCTGGAAATCAAATGTCTGCCTCTGCATTTTAAGTCCCTCTGTCGCCTCCATTGACTGACTAAAGATATTCATCTCCGCTGTGTCAAAGGGGTGGAGGGAGAAGACGAGGTGGTTCAACTAAAGAGAGTAAGAGAAAGAAAAAGACAGGGCGAGGGAAAGTAGGGGAGGACGTCTTAGAGGAACCGAAAGACCTAATGCAATTATTAGAAACTTGACCACAAATGACAACTCATCTGGCGCTGGCTCCGTAATTAATTGTCTGCTATCAGGAGTGCAGGGGCTTGTGCGGGTGAGGGGTGGGGTGAGAGAGAAACAGGGAGAAGAGATGAAGAGGCAGGCTGGTGATTGGTAGAGGGCAAAATCACAGGCGAAGAAAGACCGGGAACGAGATGAGGTAAGATGAGGCAACAGCTTAAAGATTTTCATTAAAGAGCAAGAGACAAAAAAAGGGTTTGGACACCATACATTTAAACATGTACGGTGAGTGATGGAGACGAAAAGGAATCAGTGAAGAGCGCACAAGAAAAAAATTTGGAGTGGATAAGAGAAGAAGCATAGGAGAAAAACCCCAGCTGTAGTAAGAAAGCAGGATAGTCCAGACAATGTGATGGATCCAACAACTATGTTAAATTGGTCAGTATTGACCTTGCCGGGGCTCACTTTAACACTCACACTTGTTTGTCCAGTTTTACTTAATTGACCACAGATAACTAATTACCGTTTCCTGGAACAACAATACATTACTCTCTGTCTCTGGCCTCTCTTGCTCACTTGCCATCCTCTGTCAGGCTCTCTGTCTACCAGGCTTGTAGCTCTCTGGACAGGAAAAGAGGAGAAAGAATGAAACACAAGACAGAGTCGGAAACTTGATCATACAGATTTCCTCCTTTCAGATCTAACTTTTGAGAATGCCGACCATCGCACTTGAAAAAGTAACATTTTTTGTTTGGTCAGATTCATCAAATATTTCATTTCAAAATCCTTACCTTTCCAACTTGGCTTCTTCTAGTCTGCCATGCACGCTTTCCACATTTACAGCTGTGAACGGATTTTCCTTTATAAACAGGGAACTGTTGAAATCTTGTGAAGTTACATCTTGGTGTCCATTACCAGCTGCATTTTGATTTTACCTTTACTGTTATAGATTAAGTCACTACAGATTTATGGGATGAGATTTCACTAAACTATCAATTGTAGCTCTTAAGATCCTTTTGGCAGAATTATATTAATTGTAAGATTTTGACAGTGTCCATGGCCTTGTGTCATGTCACTTTTTTATTCATACCATGTGTAGACAGATTAACAGTTCTCACACAGAAATTTTGGGAAAGTTTAAGAAAATGGAAACACAATATACTGATCCCCCTAAATATAGTGGTAGGGAAAACACTGTAGTGAGAGGAAATCAACATGGAGATCATGGAACATCAGAACTTGTCAGGACTGCCTCGCATATTTAGGTCCTCTTTTTTATGAGTGCAGGAGCAATACTGCAGTTTGTTTTCAAAATTTTCTGGCAGTGTTTTAGTGCGCTACTGTTTTAATCAATGGCAAGCACATTTGTTGTTCTCTTTGATTTTTTAATGCTTCATCATCGCACTGATGTAAATTTGATTACTAATACAGTTTAACAAATGGGAAACTAATAGTGACATATGAGATCTGAACTGCAGCCTCAAGGGGAGAACTTTACGGACGAAAGTCTGGAGACTTATTAAACCTCCTCCACACCTTCCCCACAGAGCTCTTTACACTGGTCAGAGAAAATATCCACTAACCTGTTCTGGAGGGCTCTAAAAATATTTTTATTGGCATTTATTATGCATTAAATGACTGCGTTAGATGGAGATTTTTATTGGCTCCTGTTTGACTTAACTCCAATAGCAATATAACAACTGAGTAGATGTGCTAATTTTCAGATATACTGCAATTGGGGCAGCAAAAATAGCCACAGATTGCATTTTTATTTAAGAAGACACGTCCCAACTATCATCTCGACTTAGGGCTATGAAACTGACAGCACAACTAGTGGACAAAAAGTGATGAGACTTTTCTTTTTTGTTAGCTGTGAAGACAGCTGAAAATATCTCGTCCAAATATTTATTGATGATGTCTGCAGTCCAGTCAAAAGTAGTAAACAAACAGAAAAATATCAGGGTATACCTGCATTTGACATCCTAATTTTGGTTCAAAAACATTATCCAGTAGACACAGGAAATGTTGCCACCATGGTAGATAGTTAAAAGCTACCTTGTGGAGCTCTGACAGAGAATATTACACAAATCATTAGTTACTCTTACTTTCTCTTACTTTTTCTCTAGGCAGGATTTTAGAGGCTAGAGGCTTTCTGGTTTAATTTAAACAGACTATAAAAGAAAGCAACACCAAAATGCGTGTCAGTTATAACAAAAAACAAAACAAACAAAAATTAATTTTTTTTTATTAAGAAGAAATCTAACATATTCAATCCTTCCTATTTTCAATACATAAGTAAACATAAGTTAGCTTCCACTGTTTAGTTATGTCATTATATACATATAAAACGTAATACTCCATACTCCAATGTACCATATATACTTGCACACACATTCATACATGTACACATACCTTTACATACAGTACATACATGCACATACATGTACACACACACATGTTTAAACATACCTACATTAAAATACATACATAAGATGACCCTTTGTTTTCTATATATATATTTTTCATCATTATTTATTGATCACTTAGAAATATAGTACCTTAATTCTCATATAGCCCGGTTTTCCAAAGTTAGTCGTCAAATGCTCAAAAGACTATTAAAAACTGAACAGACAAGCCCTTATAGTTACAGTCTAAATTAGACTAAGCTGTTTAAGTTTTCCTGAACAGTTTATTTAGCCAGTTAATGTCATTAGTAATTTTGATTTAATTTATTGTTTTTTTGTTTTAAAAAAAGGCACCACAGGGTAATTGTAGTAACCCATTTGTGCCTTGTAAGAATAGCCCAAAAGAATAACCACAAAACCTTCCACCCTGAGCCGTATCCGTTTCCAGTACCTTCTGCACGCATTAAAGAGTGTGTGTTCCTGATGCACTAAACGATACATTCACATTGCATGAATATAAGTTTCTAATGTACCATGAATCCAGAGTCATGAGGTCTAACTGATATCATGTGACTGCCACGCCTTCCCACCATGCCGAGTCTGTCCCAGTGTGTCACAAATCACAGCATGTCAGATTCATCCTTGTCTTTCCATGTCTCCACTTTATCTCCGTTTCCACGCCGCCCCCCCTCTCTCCCGCTGCGTGCCGGAGCTATAATGTGCTCCTGCGGTTGTAGTAAGCAGGCCATAGTGTCTCTGAGGCCTTGTGCTACACCACCATTACTATCTGGCCTGCCTCCACTACAAATTGGATGAACAGGCACTGACACATTTTCAATATTATTACATTAAACCAAGTGGATTTTGATTGATAACCTAATATTGGCCTAATGCAAAACATCAATCATGGCAAGTATATTAATTATTTAATATTGTGGCGTAATTCAAAAATCAATTCCGGCTCTGCGTTGAAGGTGCAGTGTATGGAGGGAGGGATGGAAGAGAGAAATGAGAGAAAAGGAAAATTCAGTCCCTGAAGACCTCAGCAGATTATATGATGTTTTGAGAAGAGAGATGAGGATGTAAAATGGTGTGCGTGTTAGCGTGTGTGTGTGTGTGTCAGCTTTGCGTGTCTAATGGATCAAGCGATCCCCTCGGCCCCAGTGCGGACAGCGCTGGACAGCTTGCCCTTGATGCCAGGACAACGGAGCAGATTAAATGGATGTGAAGAGCTTAATAAAGGTTGTACTGGAAAAATAAAAGAGAGAAAAAAGATGTGTTTATAAAAAGGAGTGTGAAGGATGAGATGAGGGGGGTGGGGAGGGTGGGGTGGGTGGGGAGAAAAGGAAATGAGTGGAGGAGGAGGGATCGAGCACTGCGTCTCCCCTGTGTTAGATTGTTTCTCACTAATTGCGCTTCATTAGCGGATTACACACACTGTCACCACGGTAACAAATGTCTTGCTGTCTGGTTGCCGGGCGCCCGTCATGTATAATGAATGTGGCGGGGTGTTTGTCAAAATGTAATGTAATTACAGCTTGATGAAGTTTGCCTTAAGTGGTTGACTTGTCTGCATGTGGCTCACAGAATAAACAAGCAAACATCACCTCGCGACTTTCTTCCAGTTGGTTTTAAACTTCTAAAAATGTATTTCGCTTTAATATTTCTGTCAATCCGTGCCATTATTTATAGAGATTAATGATGTGGGAAAGGCAAAGGTGGGTGGTCATGCTGAGTATGTGACATGGACCGATGGCTGGATGGATGGATGTATGGAGGAACGAAGGGAGAGGGAGTTGGAAAGTGGAATGGATTAGACAGTATGTAATTTTAGAGATGGTGTAGATTTACACTGTGATGCTGCTTGCTGCATTAGCAACTGAAGCCTGTCGATAAGCCTTTCTCCCTCTCAGCACACGCGCACACACTAACACACACATACACCAACACACACTGTGAAACGCCACAGCCTGGGTGGAGTTGTCAGTAATGGAGGCCAGAGTTGGACGAGGGGTGCTGGGATCGGAGACGGGGGCTGTTTGTGTTCTCTTGATCTTTTGATTTCCACTGCTGCAAATTTGAAATGTGCCAAAATTGCATCTATTATTTACTGCCAATTTGCTCTTTTTAAAGCAGACTGCTCCCCACTCCTCCTCCACTTCCTCAGCTTACCGTTCTGCTGTTGCCACCCTCATAATCATACACATATTTTTTATTAATTCACAGATAACAAGCTCCCGGTTCTGTCTTTGTAGTTGGAAATTATCATTATGACTGCCAGCAGTGTGGCGACAATATTAGTTAACCTCAGTCTGGTTTATATGCAAAAGCATGAATATGCACACATCTCAGTCTGAAAGGTTAACAATTAGGATGAATTATCAATGCTTTTCATTTCTTTTTGATTAATTCAAACCTCTTTGATATCATCTATGTCTTTTCCCTCTGATTAGTCTTATTAGGATTTTTCTAATTATCACAGTTACTAAATGATTATCATCTAGAGATAAAATGTATAGCTGATCACTCATGGATATATTTCAGTATCAGTTGAACATTCAAGAATTAGTTTTTTAAAAAGACTAAAAATGTTTAAATTCAGCTTTGATAAAGAAATAACTTACAGTTAATTCAGTTAGGTTGTATTTATTTCAGTGGTTAAACTCTTAGTTCAAAGAGTGCACTTAATAGAGTTTGCTCTATGTATTTTTTTTTACGTGTGTATGTGTGTGTGTGTGCACATTTTTGCACACTATACAAAAATGTTATTGTTAAATGAGTTTTTGTGTCAGCACTTTATTTACAGTGTGGGAAATGTGTTGTTGTGTTTCAGGGACGTCGGGAACATCAAAGGCAGATTAGAACATCTGGTAAGTTCTATTTCACACACACACACACACACACACTCGCGCACACCCACTCACATGCACAATCACAAAGACTTTGATATCTGCATTCTTAATGAAACCTCTGCAATTGTAGCTGAATACCTGCAGCTAACAGGCAGGGAGGGAGATACAGAGAAAATGGGGATAGATTGAGGATTGTGCCTCCCTGAGGGCCCGGTCCAGCTTCCATATTAGCATTTACTTTATCCTCAATTCTGCCCAAACCGTACACCCTCATTTTTAACCGGTAGTTGTGCAATTTTATGTGGTTTTGCATGTGTGTATGTATACCAGTTTGCACATTGTTGCATGAAAGGAAAGTTTTTTTTCCTTTTTTTTTTTTTCTTTCATAATCCAGACGCAGCCTCCCTGTCTCCTTTTCCCTATTGCTCCTTCTGTCAGCATGGGGCCTTTCCCCAGTCTCCTCCTGTCCATGAATCCAGGACCTGCTGGAAACACTCTCCTGGGACAGCCCTGAAAATTTAATGACCAACGTTTCCTGGGTTCCTTTCGCTATCCGCTTTAATACGGGGTCACAGCACTGAGCAACAAAGTGAAAAGGTTCCCTCTACTCTTTTTGGGTGGGAAGATAGCGAGGTTTGATGTGCCCCATATTCCAAGGAATGAATTATAGACAGGGGTCAGTGAGGGTCCCCAGTTCTCTGTGGATGTCACATGCCCTCCCCTCCCTTGCCTCCCTGCATACTAAACTGCAGCTCCCAGCACCCTTCGCAAATGACCCCCACCCCGCCACACGTTACGCAAATGACCCTGTATATGCCACAGAAATGAGTGACCTCGAAATTCAGTATTTCTCCTCGTCTGTGAGCAGCAGATCTCATAAAGTTGAAATCAAGATTTCAAGATAACCTGGTTGCAGATCTTCTTTCATGACTTTGATTTGAATATTTTGATTTGAGCATTTCATGAATCAGCTGGTGTTTCAAAGTTAAAACATTCAAAGTATGCTTTAAAATATAAGAGCTTTGGTATGTCTAAGGGTGGGGTCTACAGGTGTGATTGATGTTCTCCACTATAAAATGTTGTTTGAATTATTCAAGAGAAGGTTAGATGCATAAACGGCATTAATCGATATATGTAATGGCAGTTATATGCAGCCAAAGTTTCTGAGCGCCTGTACATCACACTGAGATGAGTCTTCCTCTTATGTATACAGAGGAATGCAAACTAATTTGGATATGGCAAAACCAGTCTGGGTCTAACTTCAGTTTAAAAGGGTGAAACTGCAAAACAAAGAGACAAAAAAACTCTGATCACACACCTCAACATACTGAAGGTCTTTCTAAAGAAGATCTTTTTGTTTAACTCATAACATAACATGTCATAACATGTTTAAATCATAACAAGCTGCACAGAAGAGATGAAGGTAGAAAACTCAGTTTTACATAAAAATGGATTCATAAGGACGGGCTGGTAACGTGCAGGGGAGTTTGTGTTAATTCAGGTGTACTGACTGCTTATATACACTTAATTGTTAGTTGCTTATGTGCCGCATTACTCTGGATTTAAAAAGTACACATTTACACGAGCAAGAGACACAAACACACCAACCCACATCTGTCTATTTACCAGCACATTTTTTGTATGTATGTCTCGGGGAATTTGAATCTTTGAATACTGAGTGTTTGAATTTATGGGTGTGTTTATGCTTATAGGGAGATTGCACCCCAGTAGGCAGCTGCCTGGGGAGTGCAAGACTCTGATTACGATTCGCGACAGAGAACTGTAAATAATGGAGCTCATCTCCTTCTGAGGTAGCGATGCAGGGCTGTTTGAATGGTGTTTCTCTCAATATTCCACACACTCGCATCCCTGTAGATTTCTAAACAGGCATTTATGACCCTCTTTTGATCTACTGCTCTTAAGATTGGTGCATCAACCATATTGACACTTAGGGTTGTGTCACCAGGTAACGACACATTATCCTGTCAACCCGGTACCTTGAACCCAGCATCGATAGCGACTATTTGTTTATTTATTTATTCATTTGTTTATTTATTTTTACTTGAAATAATTGCTTGATGTATTTCTTTAAATTATTTTCATCTTCTGTTCATATTATTCCCATACTTGATTCATCATGATGAATACTGACATTTCTCTCTGTTAAGTTAACCGTACGAGTGACTGACTGGTGAAATAATTAGGTGAGCAATTAAGATCTGTGTGGTCTGGGGTTTGTTTTATTGTTTGTTTTGTTTTGTTTTCATATTTCAACAGATTGACTGAATGTGTTCAGTAGCAATAAATAGAGAAACACTGAAGTTAATTGCTCCCAGTGCTCTGCGCTATTTTCTGCTTTTGTACTGGCACACACACACACACACACACACTTAAACACACATAACACACGCAGTGGCTAAGTCTGGTTTCTTGCTCCGGGAAAAAATGCTGCAGAACGGGGAAGAGGTGGCCTACAGCTGCTAATCAGTCCAGATGCACAGCTTTTCAGAGCAAAGCAGAAGAAAGCCAGCAGCTCAATCAATACATGAGGAATCAGATTCATCAGAGTTGTTGGCTCAATCAGCAGCTGTACCCATCGTTCTACCACACACACTGCCCGAGGAAGGATGAAAGGAGGGCGGGGAGGGTGGGGAGGGGTGCTGGTCCTGGGAGGGGTGGTTGAATCGTGATGGGGGAGGCTGGTTTACAGGTCATTCAGTGTTTTCAGGTTAAACTGAGGTCATGATGCACAGGAAATTTGTGGTGTCACTATAGTTAACGTGGTCTTTGTATTTAACGTTTTGTCTTTTGAAGAATTACCATATTTCACTTTTAAACATTGTTAAGAGTAAAACATTTTTAAATGCTTTAATTTTGCATTAAAAAGTACACAAAAAGAGAAACGGTGTTATTGGATGAGCTAGTTGGCTCCCAGATGCTCTGCATCACATGCAGGTGGATTTCCTTTATCTGCAAAGGGAGCATAGAAATGGGTGTCTGCTGTTCTTGACAGGTCTTCAGGCTGTTCCCCACATGGTTCACTTCAGACATGGTCAATGTCCGAGTGTCCCTCGGTGAGTTGAAGAGTTTACTGAGGCAAATGACCTGGTTTGCCTACTGACAGACAGGGACCAACAGCTGTAGCCAGGACAACACACACATATCAACAGTTCAGTATTGCAGTTGACCTCGAGTCTGAGGAGAGCTGAAGGCTCAGGATGGTTCATAATTATTTGTTTCATTTCTTTTTATTACTTAACTTTGTGTTTGCAGCTTTTTTTTGTTTTGTCTGTGTTTTTTTTCTTTAATATAGCTGCAAAAGAGAGTGATGTGAAAACAAGTCCGATAGCGAGATGCTGGACAGATGAAGGAGGGGAGATGGGGTATGTTTTGTGTGGGGGTTGCAGATAATCTGCAAACAGATTTCCATGCTTATTACGCTAATGATTTCATGATATTTGATGTTGCGCTGGGTGTTTGGAAGATGTGGAGGCAAGAGAGGGTATGTGTGTCGCGCATATGGGGGCGGGGGTTGCTCCCTTTTTCTCTCATCTTGACTGCAAAGCTAAATGATGGAGCAATTTGAGTGACCTCTGACTTGGGGCAGGCCCAGACATGATTGCATGTCATTTCAGCACAGAACAAGAGGAAAAGGGGGGGTCCAAAGTGCACAAAATATCCCTCATTCAGTCCCTCCTTTTGCAGTGATCCCTTGTTTTTCATGAGGCCCCACCGCTGTCTCGATCTCCATCCTTGTTGCCTGTCTTACTGTTGCTCACTCCTGAAGTGCTTACCCCCCAAAAAGAGAGCGAGGAGCATCCCAAACAAAAGAAAGATTGCATTAATTTTCAAATGATGATATTACATTAAGCGCAGAGATCTCATATATCAAAGCGTGAGAACTACTCCCTTACTGTATGTGCTTCATCTTAATGGTATCGCTGGATGTCAAGGGCATGGAGGAAATTAAATCGGAAAGTGCAGATAGACCAAAGAAGATATTATCTCTAGATGATTGCAGTTTTGATAGGTATTCCAGTGAATTTCATTTTCTCCGGATGGGGAGAAGATGAGTTAGCCTGCACATTTGCTCATTTTTCTTCTACATGATTTATGTGAGTTGAGTATAAAACTCTCCTTCTCCCCCACCCCTTTTACCCCACCTCCTCCCCCTTTATCAGAAACACATACATGCAAGCGCACCCACGCACACAAACATACTCGTGGGTTAGTAAATGAGTGCCTTTGAGTTGCGTCTTGAATGGGGCAGATTGTGTGAGTGTACGCATGCATGGAGTTTGCATGTGGGCAAACCAGAGTGGATTGAGTTTTGTGTATTTGTATGCATGTGCATCTTTCAGTGTGTGTGTTTGCCTCTTCTTTTTTTTTTCCTGCATAAATACACGCGCCTGAGATAGCAGCAGAGCCATCATCGGGAATGATTCCAGGGAGACGGGGGAGTGTCATTACTCAGACTTGTTTACATTCTAAATACGTAATGAAATCTTGTTGGTAATAATGACGGGAATAAAAGTTTAGGAAATTGTAAAAGTGGTGAAGTTTGAGAAATGAGCCCCGGCCTGTGAAATAGCATTTGGGGGCAGGAAACGACATTATTATGCAGTGCTCCTGCCTGCCTGAGACATGAAGATGAACTGCTGGCTGGTCATAAAATGCTGTTAGCCCTAGCCTGAAGTATGGCACATTGTAAAAGAGCCCTGATCCCATATTGCCATTATATATAAAAGTATAGCCATACACAACATTATTTTTCATATAAGACGAGCTCAGATACAGTGGCTTAGACCCCGGAAATGCATACACTGATAGGAAGACTTTTTTTTTCTACCTCTTATAAAATATATAAATAAACATATTGCCATGGAACCCATCTCTGCCCTGATCTTATAGCCCTCGATATTAAAAACAGAAATATTGCATTTTCTAGGGGCTCTGTTTTCCCCTGTCCTCTTTTGGGTATGGGATATATCTGTGTGTTTGTTTAGGAGGGTGGGGGAGAGGAAGGAGAGAAGAAGCAGAGGAAGCCTGAGCGGAATTCAACAAATGAAAGAAAATGGAAACAGATGAAGACTTTAAAAATATAATGAGATGAATATTGAGCATATCAACTGCAGGATAAAGAGAGTTAGGTCTGGTGGGTGGTGTGTATTTGTGTATATTGAAACAGTTTATTGACAGAAAAATGATGGTCACAGTGAAGCAATTAGGATTAATGTTACATGAGATGGACAGATGATGTCACTGATGCCCCCTTTCTTTCCTCCTGATGGTTTCTTTAAAGACATTTGAAAGGAAAGGTGAGTTTACTCAAACCCACATTTCTCTAATGTATTCATTTATATTCCTGACTTTTTTTAAAAGAAGGAAATGGGAAGCAGAATAGAGGGGTCCCAGAGTGTCTATAAAGCCAGGATTTTTTTATCTGCTTCTCTGTGAGGGTATTCAAACTTCTTTTATCCTTTTGGAAAACTGACTCTTTTTTTAAGTTTACTTGAAAAAGAGGTCATGGAGCTATAGATGAAAGGTAAGGGGGCGTTGCGCTTCTCTCTGTGCTGCCACTTGGACTTAGGACTCTGACATTGTCACTTGGCCTGTAAAAACATGTAATTGCCTTAAAACTTATGATCTGCTAAGTTTGTCAATCTGGTGATGCTGATGAATGATGACATTACTGAATGACAGTGAATGACACAATAATTTTTCCTGTTGAGTGCCTGTGGCTACATTTTCAGTTTAAATTCATTTGGACGGTTACAAAGGACTGTGAACAATTACTTCACCTAGAGGAGAACTGACACGTGAATGTTCATCTCATATAGTTGATATGAACCATAAAAATCCAACTGTGTTAACGCTGCATGAGCTCAATGATGTGCGTTTTGTTCTCACAGTGACAATATAAAAGTTAGGTCAAAAATTAAATTTGAATAAATGAGTGAGTTAAAAAATGTTCTGATTTTCAAGAGGCACAAAGTTAACGATGACACATTTGTTCACCATTTCAAGTGAGATTACTTTTTATTGCCACTTTTCATAGTTTTAAAAATGGGGAAAAGATTATTCTTGAACCACAGTAAGACACAGAGCTTCCTTCTTCTTTACAAGTGCATTTTTGGGATGAGGGTGCAGGGAAAGTTTTCTATCTATGATTTCTCCATGTGTACATGCAAGATCTTCCTGAAGATCTTTTTAGAGTCATGCATGGGTTTTTATTTATCCCTCCAAGAGCAGTTCTGTCTGAAAGTTTCTTGGTCTTCTAAACCTTAGTTTGACCTCTGTGGTTCCTGAGGCTACCTGACAATGCTTTCCTATCTTTTCATGCTCCTCTCCTGCCTAGTGTGCATCAACTATTTCAATTTTCAGGTAGCTAAGCAGCTGCATGGCATTCTTAAATTTTCGGCCACAGTGACCTATCCCCCTCATGTTCTGCCAAGTTGTGTTGTATAAGAGATGAGTCGAGTTAAAGTGCCTACTGCTCCAGGCAGCTGCCTGGGTGATGATAGCTTATTGTATCATCTACGAGACCAGAGGTAAAGTAAGCTCGCCTGCACTACGATGAGGGATTTATGTACCCGGATCTTTCTCCATTACCTTCGTTGACTTACCCAGACATTTGCAATCCTCATAAGTGGTACTACCAAGCTGGTTATCAAGTTGATCATTTAAAGGGTTTTTTCCATCTTGATCAGCACAGCAAAAGCCAGAAAGAGGTGCCGGTAGAAAAGTTGCTGACTCTCGAATGTGTAAATTCATGAGATTATAAAATATGAATTCATCAGACAATATAAATGGACAGCACTCTGATCGATCAATTTCACTTCATTATTGCACAAATGGAAAAGACTTGGGAACTGGTCAAGAACAAATACAAAAACATACTTCAAAGTGATCAATGACAAGTTCGACTGGATGTTCTAAGAATGGGCAGGTCACTTTCCTAGAGAGCTGATTGCCAGGAGGTCACACTTTTATACTCTCTGATCTCTTATTTAGAACATAACCTGCTCTGGAGCAGGTTAGCCGCTCAGCTCAAGTTACCATGTAATTTACCCTGATATGAAGTGAACCTGCGTTGTAGAACAAAAAACCTGGGTTAACCCTGAAGTTACCTCAATAAGAGAAAATCCAGCTTTGTAGCACAGGCGTCAGCAATACTTTGCTACTCTCAGCTTTGGTTGAACTCTCAGAGAAGCCAGTGGACTCACATGAATTTTGAGTGAAGGTGTACAAAACTGACAATGCAAAAGGAAACAAGTTACCAGATTATTAGCGAAAGAAATCTCTGATGTTACACCCAAGCTTCTCTGTCACAATGTGAGGATTTATTCCATTCTGTGTTCTGCCTCATATGTCCAGTCATAAAGAGGAAGTAAATCACTGAGTGAGACATGGGTACAACAATCTGACAGGACACAGCCTGTCTGACCTTTGTTCTGCCTGTGTGTGCGTGCTAGTCAGCAACATCCACACACACTGACCCACTAAACTTTGTTTTGTCTTGCTGGCTTCAGGCTTAGTGATAATCATAATAATAATGATAATCATAATGGTCTCTTTGACCAGAACATGACTACAAATAGATTAAATTTCCTGCAAGCTCATTATACACAGGGTTGCATTGTCTTTACTAAGCAGAGTAAGGGTAATTTATTTTTCTAATGGGATGTGTTTATTTTTGACTAATGGGACAGGCACTGGGCACTTAGCTCAGCTAAGTGTGTCTCAGTGCGTCTGTCGTCACTCTGATGAGGTAAGCGGGCAAGTTAAGGGTTTACTGGGCGCATGCTGGGCTTCCTGTCACAATAAGGGCAAACGTTTGACTGAGTCAAGCAGCTATGGGTATTGCTACTGGAAGGAATAAAAACAGTATTATTGGTGGATTTTGTTATGACAGCTACTTGAAAAGGATGTTTTTTCAAAGGGTGTTCATATGAATTTCAAACATAAACCCTGAGGTGGGTAGAGTAGCCAAAAGCTGTACTCAAGTAAGAGTACTGTTACATGTACACAAAAGTTACTCAAGTAAAAGTAAAAGTAATGATCCAAATATTAACTTGAGTAAGAGTACTAG
>JAVQJG010064847.1:0-15090 GCA_036024015.1 Craterocephalus amniculus | reverse complement strand
GGTCATCCTACACCTGGCCCTGCTACACCTGGCCTTGCTACACCTGGCCTTGCTACACCTGGCTATGCTACACCTGGCCCTGCTACACCTGGCCTTGCTACACCTGGCCTTGCTACACCTGGCTATGCTACACCTGGCTATGCTACACCTGGCCCTGCTACACCTGGCCCTGCTACACCTGGCCATGCTACACCTGGCCTTGCTACACCTGGCCCTGCTACACCTGGCTATGCTACACCTGGCCCTGCTACACCTGGCCTTGCTACACCTGGCCCTGCTACACCTGGCCCTGCTACACCTGGCTATGCTATGTAGGCTCCACAGGGTAAAACTGCTGACTTTAAGCTGAAAGTGGGGCATGAACTCTGCTCCTACAAATCCTCATAAAATGAGCTGAATTCTCTAAGCAGAGCATCCAGGTGTGAC
The DNA here is from genome assembly GCA_036024015.1 of Craterocephalus amniculus. NCBI lineage: Eukaryota > Metazoa > Chordata > Actinopteri > Atheriniformes > Atherinidae > Craterocephalus > Craterocephalus amniculus. Next base: position 14,664 of record JAVQJG010064847.1, on the reverse strand, counting down.
CGGGAGGTAAAATGCTCCACACATCAAGCAGAGAGAAGTTTTCCTGCTTTACGTTAGGTAACGGAGCTGCTGTGAAGAGTCGGCGATGTGTGACGTGGACGCTGATAAGACCTGATTAAATCAGCCGTAACCCAAACAAACCTTCACCGACACCGAAACTAGAAGCTGCAAACAGCATTTATGCCGCTTTGGTGAAAATCATGCAAACGGCTGGTTTTTTGTCTTTTGTGAGAGTTTCAGAAAAATCTGATAAATGTGATCAAATCTGCAGTTTTCTCACATTTTGCTGAAAAACAAGTTTTTTAAATGTCACACAACATGAGAAAAGCTGCATTGATTGTTCAGTTGTATAACCTGATGAACTAGTTTTTACTTTATGAGCCAATAAAAGGCATTGTAGTCGCTTTTGTGGTTTAACAGCAGGGAGTTGCTAATTTCTCATTTAGATAAGAGATAAGAGACGTGTGTCATAACGCCTCTTATTGGCTCTTTATTTATTCACATTCAGGTTCAAAGACTGGTCCAGGAGCAAGTTTCCAAACTTATAAACATCATCAGATGAAAACTGCAGGCATGTGGAGCTGTTTGCATGAATTCTGTTCATTTCTGTTTGTGTTTAAACGCGACCTGGATGAAGCTCAGACGGTCGTTCACAGCGAGCTGCAGATTAAAGTCCACAGCAGCTCGCTTACATAACCAGATTAAACACCTGGAGAGGATCACGTAGACCTGAGGAGCATGCTTAAAGCTAGCTGCCTCAGCCGGAGCGCGCTCAGTCTGCTGCAGCAGTGCATCGTGGGAAAGTGTGAAGCATGCAGTCGATCATCTCCAGGAACGGGACGGAGACTCCCGAGCCGGTGAAAGCCCAGGTGGAAGGTGAGTCTAAGAACCGGGCCACAACTCAGGGATGGTCTGCTTTGTAGAAAAAATACCACGAGAGGGTTAGATAACATCTGAGTAGAAACGAGCCACAGGAGCCAAACAAAATGTAAAATCTTGCATAAATACAGTTTCTCCTGTTATTGTTACATGGGGTCTTTGGTAATATTATCAATGCTACATGTAAATTATATGTTCATCATACTAGAGAAAAATATTAACAATGTAAACATCTCAGTCCAACTTGGGTTTAATGGTTTCTTTTATTTACTTTTATTTATATCCTTATTTCCATATGAATATTTATCAATTTAACATTTAATTAATTAACATTTAATTAATTTCTATTCCAGTATTTTTTACTGCATTTATTTTGTTTCATATAACTGTAACTAAATTCAGTTATTAAGGTGTCACAGTTGGATTTAACGTTTATAGTCTAAGCATTCTAATTAAATTTTATGAAATTATGAAATTTAATTTCCTTTCTAAAAATGTAAATGTCTGCAGGATGATTCCTTCCCCCCCTTAACGAAGGAAACCAGCTAAAACTGGCTCCAGTAATAAGAAGTAAACATGATGAAAGCGCTGACAGTGTGTCTGAATCCAGCAGAAATGTGTTTAAAAGCAGAGAAATTTCTCATTTCTTATTTTATTCAATAGGATAAACTTCTTGAGATGCACCATCTCATTTTCAAGAGGCTCAATTGAATCTAGACTCCGTCCCTCATCAGCTGATATGTAGTTGAACAATCCTTTGAGGCCAATCAGCTGTTTTCTGGAACTCTCCATCAGACTCTACACCTGTCCACAGGTATTCTGGTACCTGCTCAGCCGATTCCTGCTCTCACTGACCCAGGACCACTTTGTTGGTTTTTATTATTTTTTCAAGTCAGTTAAATAAAAACTAAATTGTAATTTAGTAAATGTATCTCTATTATGACTTTTTAAAATTCTCCAGTTATTTGAATTATTATTAATAATTCTGCTTTTCTCTAACGGGACATTCTGCAGACCAGTGAAATTTCTACTTACTTTTACAGTTACTGCTTATTTTACATTAGACGTGTAAATTATTCTGATTCTGTAATCTTTATTTCGACATAATTCCAAAATACAGAAAATACCTTTTTTTTAGTGTTTATTACTAAGTGTATTTATTGATTTGGCCATCTTCATCTTCATGACAATCCCTGATATTTCCTCATCTCACAAGATTGAAGGAATCATTTACGTTTTTTTTCTGCTATTTTGTCAACAACAGTTCAGAATGAAGCACAACAGTGTTTCATCCATCTGTGGGCTTTTTCATAATGAAACCGAGAATTTTTGCCTTACTGGAGGTGTACCACAGGGCTCTGCTTTTAACCCACTTCTAGTTTTTCCTACCATGCCGCTCGGTGGAGGAATCACCAGATTCCGCCTGGATGCTGACAATGTGCGATGATTTCTCACAGAGTGCCTCATGATTCTGTCTAAGCTGAAAGCTTCTCTGGATAAAAACAAAACCAAACTGGTTTGCTTCTCCAGGAAGGAAACAGATTATGCTGTACATGTTGTTTTGGATGCTCAGGAGGGTTACTTGCAAGGGGCATTTTAGATTTGCAGGGTGGTTTACAGCATTCCCTGTTACAGAGGGACCAAACATGGAGATGCTGTGAAAAGCTTTGCATGAACCAGAGGATGAAAAGAGTTATCTACCCGTCTGATGGACCTCAGGGCATCTTAACTTCTTACTGCATGAGTGAGCATCCAAATAGATTTAACAATCACTGATCTTAAAATGTTTCAGAATGAACAGAAACCCTGGAATAGAGGTAAATCCTTTCAAAACTAATAAAATTACAATCACTAGAATCGTTTTTGCATCATCGTGCTCATGAAGCATTTCCTGAGGACCAGGAGGTTCAGAGCCGTTTCCTCCTGCTGACACTGATTCCTCGGTCGCCTTCTGCAGCCTCCAGAAGGCGACCGGGGAAGCCCATCAGGGTGTTTATGGTCACAGCTGTAAAATCAGGCTCAAAGGTTGCAGAGCAGTTCCGTCAATAGTCAAACCTTTATGATGAATCACTGCTGCTGCTCAGACATGAACATGTGCTAATATCCAGATGCATCGACCTAACGGACACCAGCCGTCGTTGGGTCCTGTATGAACGGGAACGGCTGGTTGGCTTGTCATTCTAATTTTTCATTTCTCTTTATATTGGAAGACAGATGATCTATGCGACGACAGGTGCGTAGGAGAAGAAATTCAGGCTGATTAAAGAAGGTGCCCGCACTCTGTCCAACTTGCATGGATTAATTTATTGCTGTTGTTCGATCAACTAGACCTTCATCAGGTCGAGTTGACCCAAACCTTGCAACAGCAATAAATCAATTCATGCAGGTTGGACAGTGTGCGGAAGCTTTCTTTAATCATTTCTCTTTATCATACATTTACGTGCAATTCAGACGTCACAGATGCGACAAAACAGAAAGAATAACTGTACAATAGTATCTAAGCCAGAACAGAATAAAATAAAATAAAATAAAATAAAATAAAATAAAATAAAATCAATCAATCCCCCCTACCACCTCTCTAAGCTGCTACACTTCTTTTGCATTGGAACTCCTTTATTAATAAAGTTGACTGGAAAAAGCTTTGGAATTTACCAGATCAATTTATGATTTAAAAAAAATTAAGTACTTTTAAAAGTAATTAACAGATTTTATCCAACTAAAGTTAATTTATGATTAAAAAAGATAGAAACCGCTCCTTCTGCGAGAGTCTCCCTGAAGATGTGCGACATTTTATCTGGTCGTTCCCCTTCCCAATCAAATGATTGTGTACCTGGATTTATGCTCATACTGAACCGCATTTCCCTCCATGTTTGGAATAAAACATCATTAACCTTATTATTTATTTAGATTTATAAATGGCCACACTCTAATCACTGTGATAATGAGGCCAAACATATCAAACTACTAAACATTCAGACTCTGTAGGCAGGCTTCTACTAGACCGCCGCCCCCTGCTGGTAGATGTTATTTTGCATTCCGTATTGGATTGTATTCTTAACAAAGTTAAGAAAAAATCTGTTTGGTTTTTCTAAGGTTGGCTGCATGTGTGACCTCTGACCTTCAGGTTCGATCCCAACATGGCTGCAGGGCACTCTGCTGAGGAACGGACCCGGCCTCTTCTCAGTGGGGAACTCCGAGTACAACCACTGGTTCGACGGCCTGTCGCTCATCCACAGTTTCACCTTCGCCAACGGTCAGACCTGTGACTCTGCAGATCGCTGGAACAGATGAGGTCACATGATTTACCTGCTGTCCTCGTGTTTCAGGCGAGGTGATGTACAGAAGCAAGTTCCTGAAGAGCGACACCTACAAGAGAAACATCAAGGCCGACCGGATCGTCGTCTCCGAGTTCGGGACCATGATCTACCCTGACCCGTGCAAAAACATCTTCTCCAGGTACACGTGGAAACCAGTCTCAGTCCATCCAGAACCCACGGAGGAGGGCTCCGAACAAGAACCCAAACCCCAAGAGAAGTTTTAGGGCATCCAAAACGGCCGACCTACGTCCTCAGTTCCTACAAAGATGGGACGCGGTGTTAAATGCAGCCATTTCCTATTTTGTTAAGTCCTATTTTATTCCCAGTAGAACGTAAACTTTGGATTTTATTCCCAGTAGAACGTAAACGTCGTGTTTTATTCCCAGTAGAACGTAAACTTTGGATTTTATTCCCAGTAGAACGTAAACGTCGTATTTTATTCCCAGTAGAACGTAAACATCGTATTTTATTCCCAGTAGAACGTAAATTTCGTATTTTATTCCCAGTAGAACGTAAACGTCGTATTTTATTCCCAGTAGAACATAAACATCGTATTTAAATCGTAGTAGAACGTTAACATCGTATTTTATTCCCAGTAGAACGTAAACTTTGTGGTTCACTCCCAGTAAAATGTTAACAAAGTATTTTTTTATTCTATTTACACTGACAAAAGAAAAGTCAATAAACACCTAATCCACCACTTACAAATCCACATATATTAAATATTTCATGTCTTTATCGTAGAGATTCTCGCACATAATTAGGGTAAAAACAATTCACTTAAAACCCTTTCCCCGGCATTTTGCCGCCTGTCAAATCGTTCGGAATGAATTACGAGAGAAAGGATGCGCCGCTAGCAGGCTTTGGTTCAAACGCACTGCGGTTCGGAGAACTCGGAGGCTTTGGAACTATTTATGTACGCAGTTTGTGAATCAGCACTTCACAGCTATCTAATAAGTTTGTCATGGCAGCAGGTTATTAAAGGCAGTTGCCACCAGATGCTCATTAAGGCTCCTACAGCTTTTCCCTTTTCTAATCTCACCAGGGTGTTCACGCACCTCAGCAACGTCGTCCCCGACTTCACCGACAACAACCTGATCAACATAATCCGTTACGGCCGGGACTACTACGCCTCCTCCGAGGTCAACTACATTAACCAGATCGACCCAAACACGCTGGAGAGCGTCGGCAGGGTGAGTTCTGCTCTTCGCAACGTCCCGGTGCAAATCAGGCTGCAGACTAGGGCTGTCCCGATCCGATACCAGTATCGAGTATCGGTGCCGATACCAACAAAAAACATGGATCGGAAAGTATCGGCCTGCATTGAAATATGCCAATACTGTTGCCGCTACCAGGTGATCAACATTTTTACCTCAGCACCCTTCACAAGATCGCCCTAGTACATTTTCAACTGGGTTTACTCAGGTTGTTTTTTATTAAAACAGAAATGTGCCACGTGTTACACAGAGTCTTTAAATTTATTAAATTAACTCATTGGTTAATAATTAATGACTCAATTCTTCTCACACCTTCTGTTGTGGACTTTATCAGTTACACCTTAAGGTTTTGAGGTAAGGTTTGACACAATATTTTATTCATAACAAAATGTAAGTATTGGTATCGGGTATCGGCCGATACTCAACCCTCTGTATCGATATCGGTATCGGAAGTGAAAACGTGGTATCGGGACAGCCCTACTTCAGACCTGTGACGGCGACATCTTGTGACGTTTCAGACGAACTACAGGAACCACATCGCCTTAAACCTGGCAACGGCCCACCCTCACTACGATGAGGAGGGCAACACCTACAACATGGGAACAGCCATCATCGGCCTCGGACGGCCCAAATACGTCATCTTCAAAGTCTCTGCAGACGCCTCGGGTATGATACGCCCCTCTTTACGATCCTGAATAATGTTTCGTTTATTGCAATGTCATGGGTGACGACTACGCTGCCATCATGCATCAGCCTGGGGGAAGATATCGTCCACATCAGCTGAGATTAAAGGAGTGTTACCAATTTAGATTAAAGTTGGAGGGTTGCGTAAACTTTGCTGGCAGATAAACTTTACTGAGCTATAAGATGGAACTATAAATGATTCAGAGCCTCTATAAACAGCATTTTACTGCTTCCACAGCCAAGTATGGAAGACCAGGAGGGTCAAAAACATCACAGCGTTTTTATGATGAGCAATTAATTGTGACATAAAAATGTAGATAAATATGTTTACTAAATACATGTACTAAATAATAAACATTGTTTAACATTTATCAATAATTCATATAAAAATAAATCAAATTTAAAGCTTGTGAAGTGGAAATATTGAAGCCAAAAGGATGTGAAAATATACGATAACATATGTCATTCCTTTACAATATTTCCATTTCAAATGTGCAATTAAAAGATAAAAACAATATTTTATAAGAATTACTGAATGTGAAATTATAGTCAGTAATCTATATTTCCATTTAATAATTAATCATCATGAAAATGCTCATTCAATGAGTCTCCTGGTTCTCTGTACCATAGAAGTTAGAACCCTTTAAAATAAAAAAAGTACAAATGGAACACAACATAAAGGCTTTAAAAGTTGGAAAACGTTTTAGGAAAAAGTTAAATATTGATGTAATCTGAAGCCGTGGATCCATAATAACTGCCACAGCATTTTTTCAGGCTATTTAACAGATTATTATTATTATTACTGTTATTATTATCATCATTGTTATTGTTATTATTATTACTTATCCTGGAACTTGGTTGGTCTATTCACAAATATCACATACTTTGTTTTACTAAGTTCATTTCTAACCATATACAAAAGCTCCTCCAAATACAGAAAAATAGATTCATATCATCAGCAAACAACCTTTTTAGCAAACTGGACCCATAAAAGAGAAATATTAAAATACTGTGCCAATCTTTTTTATTTAGTATTTTTAGGAAAATATGAGCTAATTTTGAGTTTTAATGGCATCGACATGTCCATTTAAACACATGGTCCAATAAATATGTAGTATTTTACCAAGTGTGGGCTGTGAACAGGTCACAGAGCCGAAATCTAAAATCAGACAGCAAAATCTGTATAAAATTAAAGTTTACAGATTCCTTCTGATTATTTTTATTTTCTTTAGCTGTGAAACAAAAATCTGTGGAACTGAGGAAGTGTTAGGGGATGGGAGGAAGACTTACACCACTCTTCTGTCTTTCAGATAAAGATCGTAAAAAGCCGGCGCTCAGGAAAGTGCAGCAGGTCTGTTCTTTTCCTTTCCGCTCTACGCTGTTCCCGAGCTACTACCACAGCTTCGGCATGACCGAGAACTACATCGTGTTCGTGGAGCAGCCCTACAAGCTGGACATCGTCAAACTGGCAACGGCATACTTTAGAGGGGTCAACTGGGGGAGCTGCCTGAAGTTTGACAAAGACGACATTGTAAGTCTCAACATTGTGGTCCGAACGTTCAAATTGGCCCTTTTTTTAGGGCAACTTTGTGTTATTCGTTTCTTTTTTTTTCCTTCTTCTTTTATTCAATAGAGGTGGGAAAACTTAATCGAAAAAATTGAATATTGACATTTTTAATTTCACAATTTTTAAATCAATTTTTTCAAATAAATGCAAAAAAATTATATAAATAATTTTTTAAGTTCATTTTTATTTATCTTTTTTAATTTTCTTGTCAGGCATTATAGCAGCAGAATGTTGGTCTGATTTTTCCCTAATTTAAATTAAGAAAAAGAAACTATAAAAAATGTTTTAGGTCAAAATTTATGTTATTCTCCACAAAAATCTGCAATATCGAAGACTCACTAAATCAAATCATCACCCAAAAGAATTGTAAAGGAATCAAAACAGAAGGAAAGCTTATCATCCCAGTCCTAATAGTCAAACATTTTGCTTCTGGACAAAAAGCCCAAACTAAACTGATGTGAATAATTTGGGGAGTTGATTAATCAGTGCTGGATGCTAGCCGTGGTATCAAAGATGTCTCATCCTCGTTTTTCTTTCTTTCCAGACATTGTTTCATGTCATCAACAGAAAAACAGGAAAGGCCATTTCTACCCGTTATTATAGCAACGCCCTGGTGGTTTTCCACCACATCAACGCCTATGAGGAGGACGGCCACGTCGTGTTCGACATAATCACCTATAAAGACAGCAACCTGTACGACATGTTCTACCTGCAGAACATTCGGCAGGACACCGACGGCTTCATCCAGACCCACGAGGAATTCTCTCTGCCCGTTTGCCAGAGATTCGTTCTGCCGCTCAACACCAACAAGGTACCGCTGTGAAAAACACAAACTCAACGCAGCTTTCTTTTTTTAACACCTCATCGTCCTGTGATTGGTGTGTTTCCAGGGGTCTCCCCGAGGAACGAACCTGGCGACTCTGACGGACACCACGGCGACGGCCGAGATGCAGGAGAACGGATCCATCTTCTGCCAGCCCGACAACCTTTTCACAGGTCTCTCATCAGCCCGTTCATTCGCTGCCTTTCCATGACCAATGTGACATTTTAAAAACTAGAAAAATAAAAACATTAAAAAATAGTGGACAGACAGTCGAAGGTATGCACTGTCCACCAAGTTGCATCTTTTCAGAAATATCTTGAGCTGAACGAATTCGCATCATTAGCTCCGTTTACATGGACAAAAATCTCGTTATCCGATTTAAACCAAACGACGCAGCACGATAAAGCTTTACATTATTATGAAATGCTTACTCCCACACAACAAATCAGATCACTTCATCCATGTAAACATCACAGCCAGAAACTTCCATCCGGTTCATTTTAATCGGACTGCCCATGTAAACGTAGCAGTCGTCTATGCGATTGTCCATGTCGGATAGACGACTGCAGCGAGCGCTACGTTCCCGATGGAAGGGTGTCCTCCTCCAGTTTGCACCAATCCAGGACACCCGTTGGTGTTTCTTTACGATGAATGTCCATCTATGGGACATCCGACATCCGATTGAAACGTGTCATACATCAGTGTCCTCCGTAAGATTTCCACTGGTCTTTTCCATTTTCTGAGTCACATAACGGATGGCTAAGCTTTGTGAAAGCAGACCAAATGATGCACATAGCAGAATCAGGAGACGTACGAAACCATCTGCGTAGCTAAAATGTCTGCATACTCGTCTTCTACGTCAAGCATAAAAAGCCTTTACAGCCGATGTTTCAGATCTGAGAGTCTGACTTGTCCGCAGGGATGGAGCTGCCTGGGATCAACTACAGCTTCAACAGCAGGAAGTACAGATACTTCTACGGCTCCCGGCTTGAGTGGTCTCCTCACCCCAACAAGGTGGGCATCAGTCACATGACCGGGTATGAAGGAGCACCTCTGAGAGGCAGAGGCTCTCAGAGGGACAGAAGTTCACCAGCCTGTGGAACAATTTCAGAAAAATGTTCCCACCAAAATATACGATTTCAGATCCTGATGGGTCCGAAGCATCAGGGTTCCAGTTCCTCCCAGAGCCCTACTCGTCTGCTCTTTTATTCCCAGTAAACGTCATCTTTTTCATGTAACGTAAGCATACTACTTTATTCCAAGTAGAACATAAACATTGTACTTTATTCTCAGAATGGAAACATCGTTCTTTATTCCCAGTAGAACGTAAACGTCGTATTTTATTCCCAGTAGAACGTAAACATCGTATTTATTCCCAGTAGAACGTAAACGTCGTATTTATTCCCAGTAGATTGTATACGTTGTGTTTTAAACATTGTATGGCACGTCTGTAAAAAGTAGGAAAAGAAGCAACAAAATGCTGGAAAAGCAACAATTAGGGGATTTACAACTAATTGTGTTGCTAGGCAACAGGTCAGTCACATGACTGGGTCCAACAGGAGCATTGAGAGAAGCTGAGATGGAAAGATGGACAGAGGTTCCCCCCGTCTGAGACTAGCCAGGTCTGAAAAAAGTTCCTCTCAACACGTTCCGGGTGAATTTTCTAAAATTTGGTGAAATCTCAGAAATGGAAAAAGGATAAGTGAGAAATGGGGCTGATCTGGATCTCCGCCTGGTTCCAGGAGTTTTTAAAGGATTCTTTCCAGCTGCAAACATCTGGGAACATCTGGGTGACATACTGTAGAAGTATCCCTGAGTGGAGGCAAATAGAGAGAGACGCAGAAGCAGAGTCGGGCCGGATCCACTGCAACATGCAACACGCAAGGAGGCGAGCAGAGCCGGGTCGCCTGCATGCGAGCGCCACGACCCCAGGCTGCTCTGAATTTACTCTCCTGCAAACAGCCCTGTGAGTCATGCAGAGCTGCAGCAGCGTGAAGGACGGCCGAGGCGGACGGAAGCGCTGCAAACAGGCGAGTGCACATAGAGACACGGGCGTGCGCGCAGGATGGCTCACGTGTGCAAGCTGGCGCGTTAATGTGTGCACGGAATAAGAGGAAAATGTTCCCACTTAGATCCTGATGTGACGTCACACAGCCGAGGATGCCGCTCGCTGCAGCTACCGCTCTCATCTCCTCTCAGCATCATGATGCCGGACACGACACCGTTTTCCACAGCCACGTCTGAAAACCCCGGCAGCTAGGGATGGAACCATTCACTCACGCCACGATTCAATTTCATCCTCGATTTTTAAGTTCCTGAATTTGATTTTAGTTATTTTATAGCCAAATGAATCGTCTTTTTCTTATATTTGCCTTTTTCTCCCTTGTTTAAAACTGTGACCTTCTATTGCCTGTTACACTAACAAAATGTAACACAGAACAAAAAATTATGATAGATGTGGAAATGATAACAAATCTTTTTATGAACAAAGAAGTTTTATTTGTTTTGAACATCATTTGCATTGATTGCATTGATGCATTGCATGCAAATCGATTTCCTTTATTCTACATCTATTGCCATTTAAACCAGTTTGAATGGATTTTAAATAGATTTTCTAAGTATCGTTGCATCCCTACCTGCATCACATGACCTCAGATTATGCTGTGTTCTATCTGAACTCGGAAGTCGGATTTTCCAAGTTCCCTGTTTGGAAACTCAACCTGAACGCCCCCTGAAATCAGAAATCCGACTCAGAAAGTCGGGGAACCCCACCAACCCCACCTTCCCGTGTTCAGATGGCTGCCCAACAAACCAACGGCCACCGAAACCAGAGTAAACAGATTTATGTTAGAATGTTCGTTTTTATCTGAACCTTTAATCAGAGCTTTGTTTTCTATGCAGAGATTAGGTTTACAACATGCATGTTTGAAACGCTGAAAATAAGCACATTGCTAACATGTTTAGCCTCTGAAATTAACAGCCAACTAAGGGGAAATACGGCGGTTTTGCAGGTTTTCTGACTTGGTCAACCTGAACGGTCTGAGCTTGCATGTGACGGTCATAAGATAGTGTCTGATAGCTACATATATAGCTGTCTGCAGTTCGGGTGCATCGCTTAAACAGGGCTTCTGGAGCAACCAATCACTGGCAGCCTTATTTCCCCACTTTCCCCATCTCAGAGGAGAAAAGCTGCATCGGCTGCCAGCTTCCCTAAACAAAGGCATACGGCCAAATCACAGCTGTATAAAGCAGGGACATTCACATCCCACTTATTTCTGCCCGATAGTGATACCTGGAGTTTAACAATCTGCCGATGCTGAGCACCGATCAGATTCCCAACACCGAACTGATACCTCTGCTATTTTATTAAGAGGTCGGTTATTAATTACTGAGTATATAAACTCAAACCAAAGATTTTCTATGACATAAATCTTCCAGGGGACGTTTTCCGGGACGGACAACAGTGGACCAGCGAGTATTTCTGTTTCATAGGGCTGGAAATGATGGTATCAATCTGATACCAAGTACATCGGGGCACAGATCAACGATATTTTAATTGCTTGAAATTTCAAAATCATTGAATGATTTTAAACAGTGATCCTGATTATGAAAATAAAGAAACACAGTATATGATTTTTATCAAATGAAACATATTTAAATCAACAACCTGAATGGCAAGACTGAGACATTTAACGCAGAGAAATGCTGTTTTGTAAAAAATATAAAACATCAATAATAATGTGACAAAATAATAAAATAAGTCAACAATAAAAAAATTGTACCTGCTATTTGTTTAGCTCTCATTCTTTGGCTTTTTGTCCCCAAAGCCTCAACCCCAGAACGGTGGTATCGATCGATACCGATACTAGCCTTGGTGTCGGCAGTATTGATATTTGGATGGATGTGCTCTGCTGTCTAAGCACCACCAGTTACCGTGGAAAAGGAATCATAACTCTCTTTTCCTGGCCAGCATCACCGCACACGGACACAGGCGTTGGTGGCAGAGCAGCATGCTAATATGCTAATATGCTAGCACGTAGCATGTTAGCAGCTCGGTGCTATCAATGCTAACAGTAGCAGTGGAGTCACGTGTCATCACAAAGCTGCGCTGCCAAGCTTTTACAGTTCGCTGGAACTAAGTTGACACAAACGGTCGGAGAGATGACGTGTTCCAAAGAATATTCGTCATTTTCCGAATCTGCTTTTACAGAATCGAAGGATAAGAAAAAAAACACAAGAAACTCACGAAACATCTAGGAAGCTGCAATAACAAAAAGGTTTACAATTTCTAGTCCTGGATGAGCAGCTCCTGTCAGCGGGACCGGCTGGTGTTCCCGATGCTAGTATCGGTATCTGCCCTGCTCCGCGATCAATCGCATTAAACTCGTAACACATTCCTTCATTTCCCAGACATTTCATTTTAGTTCAACAACACCGGAGCTCCTGGTGACGTCTTCATCTTCATCATAAGTTCTGCTGGCTGTGATACTGGCTGTGATACTGGTTTAGTTCCAGTAAGAGGCTAACAGCAAATCCAGCGGGAACGTGAGGCTAGCCGGGCCCAGCTGCTGCTAGCAGCATGCAGACTCCGTCACACGGACACATGACGTCCCACGGGGAACAACATGGAAGCATCGGCTCCACGTCCAGCTGCTCATCCTCCATCTGCTTCCCAGCTGCTGTCACCGTGGCTTAATTTGTGCCGGATCAAGCCGGATCGCAATCCGGCACCTCAGCGGTTGGATCGGGAACCTATATTATTGGATCCGCCCCCCACCCCTGTAAATACATTTAATGAATTAACAAATGTTTCACAGAATTATCAGTTTTTTTTATCGTATCCTCATTGAGGCTACACCAGCATATCTTAATTTAGATGCATTTTAAAGTGAATTTAGACAACATGAAACTGAAAATCGTGCAGTGCAGAGAAAAACTCTCTCCTGCCCATCCTGCCCACCTCCGTGCGCAGATCACAGGAGAAGCTTTAGAAAAAATAAGTAACAGTTTTAAGAAATAGGTTCATTATTTTAATGTGGAAATAAAACCTCACTAACTACTTTCAAGTTAAGTTTTAGTTTCTGTTCTTGACTTCTTCCCAAGTCCGTTAAACTCCACCAGCGTTGCATCTCAAATAACCAGGTTAATAATAATTCTAACACAAAACTCCAGAAGCAGGATTTTATGGAACAACGTCTCGCGCTGTCACAAAAATAATATTCCAACACAAACCCGCTCAGCGCGCGGAGCCGCAGAGACGTCATGAAGCTATCAGAGGACCCAGGCCTATCCATGTTATTTTATTTACTGTGGGTGGTATTTTTAATTCAACTCCACTAAAGGTACAATTACCCCGATCTCGCCAGAAATTTTTTTATTTTTATTCCTTCACCTGGTTCATCACTTTAACTTGCCGGATCCGCCCCTACTCTGCGAACCGGGACCTCTCACTTGACAAATTTAGCACTGGCAGTCACATGCTCCGCCCTCCGTCCAATCAGAGAGCAGCATGGGCTTCAGCCTGCAGAGGACCAGCGTTAGCACCGTTAGCAGGCGCAGCATAGTTAGGAGGAAAAGGCTTTGCCCTGACATCATGTGACCCACATTTAATCACCGGAAAACATCCAACACCTGGACCACACAGAAAATCCTTCAAACAATTTCCTGACTTCATCTATGAAGGAGCAGCTCTGGATGCTAACGTCCACCTAGCAGCTCCCCGGTGCAGCATGTTTGGCCCAGTGGATGTTCTGGCTGCGTCTGGCTCCAGGCGACTCCTCTCTGTCTCCGTCCACGCGGGACTTCAGCCAGACAGAAATCCTGCTTTTAGAGAAGATGCTGCAGACTTCGTGTCCTTCACAAGCTGAAGCGTGTCTGAGTGGCATTATGGCTCAAAATGGATGAAATATTCTGTTTTCCTCAGGTCAGCAACGCCCCGAACTTATCCAGCTCATCCCGACGTTTCCAGTCATTTAGAGATGAGTGACGAGGTCTGAAGACGTGTCACATGATGATTGGTTCGACGCGTTTCGCCTCACATAGGACTGGCTGGACGTGGTTCGGGTCATTTGTAATTCTATATGATAACTTCAAGATTACACATATACACATATATATACATATATATATATATATATATATATATATACATATATATGTATATATACACATATATAT
>JAVQJG010064843.1:0-30161 GCA_036024015.1 Craterocephalus amniculus | reverse complement strand
GTGGGGGACTCGACGCCACAGGTATGCGGTATTTTTAGATTTTAGAATTGATTAAAATGATTTGTTTTTAGTAATTTTTGTGTTTTGTTCACAGTGAAGTACCGCAACCTGCTGTCCTTGTTTGATTTCTTTCTTTAGAGTTTGATTTGTTTTAAGTTAGTCCGCTCGGGGATCCACCTGTTGATATCACCTGACAATCTGTGAGAGCGGGCTAACTAATTAATTAATTTGTTTTGTTTGTTTGCTTTGTTTTTATTGGGTCTTTCCCCCGTAGTCCATATACCTTCCCACTGCTACTCAGTTGAGTATTAGCCATACCTGATCATTGCATGAAGGTGTTAGTTTGCAGTGGTGTGTAGTTCAATGCGGTGACCTCTTTTGAAGTGTATCGTGTGCTGTGTGTTTTGTTCAAGTGTCATCCGCCAGA
This sequence comes from Craterocephalus amniculus, assembly GCA_036024015.1. NCBI lineage: Eukaryota > Metazoa > Chordata > Actinopteri > Atheriniformes > Atherinidae > Craterocephalus > Craterocephalus amniculus. Next base: position 29,734 of record JAVQJG010064843.1, on the reverse strand, counting down.
TTTGTATAAGGGCATTCAGGTCGGCAAGAGTAATTCTGAGCGTAACAGTGGATGGAATCGACGGGGATTGCATGTACTAATAAATGGTCAAACTTTATCTTTGTCCCTGTCTTCCCTAAGTTCGACCTGGTAACATAACTGTGGACTGATGAATATCTAAATTTTTTGGTTTACTCAGCTGACCAAACAGGACAATGTTTTATGTTTCATTGGTTTGAATTTTAATAGTAATTTACATGAAGCTGTGACCAAAAGTTGGAGAAAAATATTCAGTCATAAATGTCTAAGGGCTTGCTTACAGTGTCTTGCTACTCCAGTGGCCTGTTTTATTTAGTTAAATAAGCAAGTCATTTAAAACCAATTTGTGACTCTGTAATTGCAAATCAAATCATTCCCTACAGTGATAAAAGCATTGAGTTTGTCTTACAGATTGCGTGGAAAATGGATTGATTGCCAGATATGTTCAAATATGATTACTCAGTTTCCCTGCCACAAACTTTCAAAGTCCCTATGTCTTCTCTTGAAAAAGATCATATTGAAAGGGATCAGGAACCTTTCTGAAAGCCCCTGGACTCGAAGCCTTCCACTCATTTCACACCATTTTTCCTTCAAATTGTGGCCCACCTGTATGTATAATTACGGCTCTGACAGAACAAATGAGATGTTTAAATCTTACCGTTTAAGACGAGTGGGGCAGCTGGTTTGACTCTCATCTGGGTGTTGACCAGATGGGGTCGGCCTGTCTTCTTGGAGCTTCGCTGACGGGCTACCACCTTGGCTACATGTGTTGTGTCAATGGCCCCAGAGGGATAATAGACCACCTGGAGAGAGAAAACACAGTAGGCATCCTGACGTGCACCCCACCTTAATCACTAACAAAGAAGACTACTTTGATGTCATGTGTCTTGCCATCCATGTTTGGGTTGTCACAATACAGCTATAAGCACTTTAGAAATGCTTTGCATGTAATAAAGAATACAAATACAGCTTTAAATATGTTAATTATGTTCAAACTGTTGATTGTAAAAGGTGTGCATCTTTTATAATTAAAGCATCAGAGAGCCACTTTGAGCATCTGGATAGAAGTTGTTGTAGATAAAAGCTGATTTTACAGTAAATTAAATCAATAATCTTCTGATAACCAACCTGCTGTTACCATTTTTAAAAGGCAGTTGTGAGACCACTGAAACAAAAAAGTCCAGTTTTCAGAGCTCCTTAGTTCGGCTCTTAGCTCAGAATGAACAGAGTCAGAAAAGCAGAAACCATTAATGAAAACAGTAGAAAGAATATACTGTACTAAATCTAAGACTATATACATCCTGTCCTTGTAACACACACACACCTCTCCGGAGCGACTGCGCTCCATGCGGACCACTGAGGGCATGCTGGCTAGCAGCGCGTCCAGGTGATTGTGTCCCATCTGTTTATGTGGTATCTGGTCCCCGGTCAACTCCTTGTACTCTGACTGCAGACATGACAGCGACACTCCACCTTTATTGGTGTGCAGGATGGCCCGCAGCATCTTCCTCACTAGCTCCACGTCAGCCATCTAGTAAAAAGAAAGGAAAGCATGTCCATGAACAAGCAGGCAATTCAATTTACCTTCATAAGCCTGTCGAAGCTGGCATAAACTCTGACAGGGAGCTGGCGTTGGTGCAAACCCCAGTGTTGTTTGCAACAGTCTGCTGATTAAGCTCACCCTGTGGGCCAATGAAAGACTTGTTAGGCAAGTTTCTACAAACAGCTGATCAGATTTCCAGAGACTGTGTGTGTAAATTCCTCCTACAAATTGCAGCTGAAATGAGAAAATTTTTTCTGGAATTCAGGTATTTGACAGCTTGTTTTCTATGCCTCATTATTCTTGGCTTCTTTGAAAACACTAGTGCCACTTAATATTCTTCAAGTGAAAATAAAGCTAGTTTTTATTTGCCATGAGTGTGCTCTGCCTGAAAGTTAAGCACAATTTCTTATTAAAAGGTAGAAGTATTCGTGAAGCTCCCCAGTGGAATTTTCATTAAACTATTAGATTCATTCGTCCTGAAGAAATATAGTTTCAGTTCCAGTTTGTCTGCAGGCAATCCCAACTTTATGGCTCTTCTAAATAACCAATCAACCAAACAAAGACAAAACAAAACAAAAACAAGGACAGAACCCCACTGTATCTGTTAAAAACCACGTTCCTTTGGTTGTTTAAACTTTGTATAAAGACATAAATCTTTGATTGGAAGTAATCTCTATTCACGCGGACGAGGAGACACACCCTAAACAGAAGCCTGTACTTCACAGGTCGGTTCATGGTCATGCGTTAGATTTAATAAAGAATGTCAAACCAAACGTTTTAAACTGTAAAAATACACAGGAATGTGCGCTGCAGAAAGAGCCCATCACGAGCTTTAGCAGAAAAATCTCTATACTTTGGGAGAAACATCTTGTTTTGCCGAAGACGGTGCCATCACCTTTTTAAAATAGTACAAAAAAAAAGCAAATATTTGAACTTAGCAGATGTACCTGCTATAAATTTCATATTTACGTGGCTTTCATACCACTTACTGATATGGGCGCTTTTTGTAGCGAAGGCACCAGACAGGACAGGGAAACTATGAATGACGTAACGTGTCACTCAAGCTCCACACCCTCCATCGGGACCAAACTACTTAGCTCTAACTTGGCATAACTTGCATCGTTTTTTAAAATAAAAAATATATTTACGCATGTCTGATATATTCAAATGACACCAGTCAAGCCTATAGATATTCAACTTTAACAATAGTACTACAACGACTTAAATCCTCATTCCAACGTCGGGTAGTTAAGTTAGCTAAAACACGCTAATACAAAACCGGAAGTACAGAAAAAAACACCTTCATGATAAAACTAGGCTGGCACATTGAAACCTATTTACATTTATTTTGAAAGTCTTTGCCGGAAGTTTAACTCTAGTTAATCTAGTGTCCTCGCAAAATTGAAGGTTTTCGAGTATCGCAACCGGGATCAAAACAGGCTTGATAACAAGCCGGCAAAACTTTCCGAAAATTAGTGTTTTAAAACTTAATGTAAGTCTTAATAAAAAAAAACAACGAAGAATTCTACCTTACTTTTCATGCACGAGATGGTGAAGTCGACACTTGGTCCGGTCGCTGTCAGAGCTGTCACCGCCACGGGGCTGAGCTGCGGCCGGAGCTCGCTGTCCCTTGCGTGTCTGCCAGCCGGTCCAGGCACAGCCTCTCCTCCGCCACATGATTGGTTGGCTGTGGCTGGGCCTCTGGCTAATTACATGTCAATTAAACATTCTTCTTACGAGAACCCAGAGGTTGCATATCTATACCCAGGGGAATTTGTACCGGTTTTTAGCTTTAATATATAAACCATCATCTTTTTTCTAAAAAGATTTGGATATTTATTCAATTTAATCAAGAAGTAATTCTAAAAAATCCCACATGGCTATTTTCAGTAATACTCTTTATCTAAAGGTTGCCATGTAACTTAATGGTGAAGTCGCCGAAACAGTTTCACAGGGGAACCCTTTTATTTGTATTTCAAAACTCAACAAAAAACCCACAATCAAATTCTTATGTGAAAACAGTTAATTATTACTGAAAAAATAACTATTTCATATCCTTCTATGGTATTCCATTTGATGAAAATCTAAAAAGCTCACCTAATGAAGAGCATTACATTCTATTGTGATAAAATAAATAATATTCACATCAAAAACTAGTTGCAGTCCATCTTAGTGTTTTAACACCCTAGTAAGTGGAATTCATTAGCATTTATTAAGTATTTTTTAAATACTGCCTATACTAGCCTCAGTTGACAATATGACGGCACAGAAGAAACGTGAAGCCTTATTCATAAGTCGAAAAAAGATCACAAAAGTCGATAAACGCTCAAAATCAAAAGATAAAACCCACAAAAGTTGTGTTATTAATGTACCAGGGACGTTATTAGCACACATAACCACTAGGGGCGCTGTCGGTCACTTTTCTTCTTCGTGTCTTTTCGCTTTCAAGGTCCCGGAAGTGACCTGTCAAAAGCCGGAAAAAAGCTAAGGGATTAACAAGCTAACAATCCTAAAGTAACAACAGGGAGTGGGTGTTGTATGAGCACGTCAAAGATTTACATTTAAAGACAGCGATCTCTGTGTTTGCCAGGTGAGCCACATTATAAAATACGTACCCTGTACTTTGGCTTCTATGTAGCGCCTCTCTGTCGCGCTGACGTTATAAACCAGGATCATTCAGAGTAAATGTTAGCTATTGATACATTTAATTAACTTGCTATTCCGATTTTAAAATACATGTATATGTGGAGATGTTTGTTATTTTCAATATATTATTAATAAATGGTGTAGAACCGTTTAAACTAGATAGTGTTTGATTACATTTGTCCTGATTGCACTCGGTAAATATGGCCAACGTTGCTTCCCAATCTTGTTTTGTATTTTTGTTTCGTTGTTTGAATGCTGGGTTTGTTCTTAGGATGTAATGAAATTCAATCTTGAAATGCTGTAATATATGTGACCTTTGCAGCAACACCAAAAGTGGCAAGCTAACATTGGTTACTTTATTAAATCATCCGATCAGTGACCAGCTGACAATTATAAACATTCGCTATTAATCAGGATTAAAGCCTACATTCATACCTGCATTAATAAGTGAAGAGTTTATGTGTTGATGATGGAATAATGGAACAAAATCTCTACATTTCCTTTACATGCTAATACACAAATAAATCCACACCCAAAGAAAATGCTAATGTTACTGCTATCTTAAAAAAAAAAGTAAACATGCATTTTTCATACAGAAGACAGCAAGTAGATCAATATTTTGAAGTGCGGATCATCTATGACGTTTCATGAAGAAGTAAAAGACCCCGCCCTGAATTCATACTCCTCTGCTGTCAATCCTCTTTGGGAAAGGGGAAGAGATGAAAGGAGATGATAAAGTAGAGGGAGTATAACCGGAGCTTTTTCTTTGCATTGGAGGTGAAACCATAACAGTTTTTAATAATGGCTTTGAATAGACGACATTCTTATACACCTAGGGTGAGTAACATGGATGCTTAATAAAAAATGTTTCATAGAATACAGTTACATTTTGATTAAATCACATAAGTAACAACATTATTGCATTACAGTAGAGATGCATACAGTATGAGTTGTGGTACTCACCATGCAGTGGATGAAGGATTCGCCTCACTGCATATTTTGTCTTCATCAGATCAAAATGTAATAATTTAGATTAAAATAATCTATCCTGTGAAGAACTCGTTTGCAAGATTCTCCTCAGTTATCCATAGTTTTTAATGGATTTTGGAGAATGTCTAAGTTGACATGAAAAGGAAAAGAGAAAAAATCTGTTAGAGCTGCAAATTGAAAAATGCAGTAAAATCCTTTTCATCAGATTTTCTGCTGGAAGGTTTAAAAATGTGAGGCAATGTGAATTCACGTGTCCCTAGAGCAACATATAAGGAATGAGCTCTCACTGCAGTCCTAGTTTTTCCTGAATGAGCAGCTTTGTTTGAGATGTTGCTTGTTTACTTGGATGTCTTTTGTATCCAAGGCATATGACTGAGTGTGCTTCTGTGCTCTGCACCCTTGGGACACTCTTATTTTTAAATCCTTTTGGCTCATGAGACCAAGTTGGGGGATATATGGGATATTACCTTTTTACTTTGGCTTTACTTTACTTTTATGTAAAATCTTGGTCCTACATTCTCCTATTGTACTGTGATAAACACAGAAAAGAACAATGCCAAGATTATTTTTGATTTCTAAACAAATGTGTTCCCTGCTACATAATGTCGCTTTCATCCTCTGCTGTCTGTCCTCCTCACATCTTACCCACCATTACCCAATAGGCAATCATTTCCCCTGCATTTAAAAACAAAAACTTTAAAACATTTTCTGTTCCTCATCTCTCTTAGCTGACGAGCCCTCTGATCAGCAAAATGAGCAGCGCAGGAACAGTGGAGAGTGGTAAACCTCCAAAGGTAGGTCCCTCTTTCACTCACTTTTTTTTCTATCCACTTTAAAAAAACAAAACAAATCACAAGTGGATTGAAATACATTCCCATCATCTTGCATATTTTTACAACTCCTTTTCTAATCTCTTTCTCTCCCAGATTGGCTCCATTGTAGAGGTGACAGGGAAGGGGCAGCGAGGCACCGTCGCCTACATTGGCGCCACCCTCTTTGCTTCAGGTAAATGGGTGGGTGTCATACTGGATGAGCCCAAAGGCAAGAACGATGGAACTGTGCAAGGGAAGCGCTACTTCACCTGTGAGGAAAATCATGGAATATTTGTCAGGCAATCCCAGGTTAGTGACATGAATATTTTCTGATGTACTGACAAATGCCATCATGAGAATTTGATGATGTTAAAGTATCAGTGTAAATGATTTCTATCTGTTACAAACTCTTATTCCTGGTTTTGTTGTTCGGACTGCATTCCTGTGTCACCGAGCAGATCCAGGTGGTGGAAGAAGGCTCCAGCGCCACATCACCAGATACTCCTGAGTCCAACCTTGCAAAGATACTCAAACATAAAGGTGACCAGTGATCACAAGTGTCTCTAACAAATTTCTGACACATCAAAGTATTTGGAATTAGTAATAAGAGTAAATATTTTTTTTCTTTTTACAGAAATTCCTGAGACTCCCAGAACATCCAAGCAGGTAAGCAGCATGATCCACAGCTGTAAGTTTTTGTTGTTACTGACAGTTTAGTAATGGGTTTACTTTAAGGCCAAGTCATGGAAACGGCACAGTACTGGGCTGCCGTTTGTGGTGCGTTTCCAACCAAAGACTCTTTTGAAATCCCCACATTCCCTTTTTTTCATTTTGAGAGTGTTTGATCCATCAGATTTTGAGCTGACTTCTCATTGATGTTTTTCTCAATAACTTTTGCAGACACCTGCGAACATAAAGAAGGTAGAAACATTTTGAATTAAGCCGTTTTGCTTGGCCTTGGTTGTTCATCGCACTGATGTAACATCTGATCTTTCTCTTTAAAACTATTTCTTTTCTTTTATCTGTCGGCATTTTGCATGGGACATAAAACTTGTCTTTGATGGCTGCCATTTCCTCTGGATTTACTTTGGGGTCATCATGGTGGATTCTCATTCCTCATTGGTTTTAAAAAACAATCTTTTCAGTAATTTTCATCGTTGCATGAACTAACATAGCACTCCACCATTGGGTCTCTTGTCATGATGAGTATTATTTAAATGTAGCATGCAGCCATGAAAGTTAAGTCAGTCTAAAATAACTTGATTAAAATGCTTCCTTAATGCTGCTAATCTCTTATTGTCCTTCACTGCTGGATGTGTGTGTGTCTGTGTATATTTTTGCTCGGGTGTGTGTATGTGCCCATCCTTCTCTCCAACTAACCTCCTCCCCTCCAGTCCTCTACCCGCCGTTCTGGAAAGGTGAGCTTACATACAGCAGACAGGACTCCAGAGGTCAAAAAGCATGTTATGTTATTTTCCTTTTGTGGGGAGGGGAAGTTCATCTTAAAGTACATTCTTAAACTAAAGCAGCGTTTGAAAACTATGGTTATGAGTATGATGCTTTTTGTATTGAGATTTAAGATCAATTTATGCGCTTTAGTCAGTAAGTTTTTTAACATTAAGTCATTTTACTCTATATGATTGGCCAGTGTTATAAATTAATAATAAGCAGATGTAATATTAAAATACTGAGTTTAAAGTAGGTTTACAGTTATGTTGAGAGCTGAACTAATCTTGGCCAAATTGCTCATCCTCCCCTTTGAACAGTGTGGTTTGCGTAAAATTACCAACATGTTGGGTGGTTAAGTCTTTTAGATTACGAGTAGACAAAACTTGGACCTTAAAAATGATATCAGGATATTGAAAAAATATTCATTATTTTTTGAGGACAACAGCAAACGTGTTTTTGTAACAATCAATCAGATCCTCAGAGTATTACAGACTCAATAGCAAGCAAGAGCTGAAACTGGCTGCAGTAACCAGATGAGGTCAGACATGTTTGGGTCAGCTGTATGAGCCGTCTTTATCTTTAAAAAATATGGAAATAATAAAAAGAAAATGGAGAAAAAGTCAAATTGTTCAAATACTTAAAATCTGGATTGTATAAAGAAGTGTCTTGTTTAGGGTCTATTTTTTACAAGCTAGTACGTCTTAGACATTGTACAAATATCCCCTACAGTGACCTTAATCAGTACGATGTGGTTGGTGTAACAGTTAAAATGTACATAAATGAATATGTTGCACTTGAGTATAAAATGATTTAGATTGAAGTTGAGGTTGTAACCTGCAGGCCTAACAGTTTTTATGATCACTCTGTGGCAGCTCAGTACGCCACATCTCACCCCAGCTACCTCCCTCCCCTCCCTTTTGGGACGCCCCTATGGTCGCCTCAGCCTGCCGCTCAGGGTATGCTCTGTTAAGAGAATTTTGTTTCACCTCACTGGGCGTGGTGTGGAAGCTGTTCAATGTGTTGTCGTCTATGGCACGGCGGGGGCACAGGTCTGGAAGATGATAGGTTTGTTCCTAGAAAGCAAAAATAAAATTTCACAAATGAAACTAGCAGTTCACTGGGTTCATCTAGGTTGCATGTTTGCAGTGGAGAAAAAAAGCGCTTTTTTTCCTTCTTGGTTGGTTTGATCATCTTTACCAAACTCTCATTACTCTTTGTCAACAGGCGTCTCGCGAGAGCCTCGCATCCTCTCTGTCTGATGTGAGTGAGGTGAGCCCTTCCTCCCAGCAGGCTGCACTCGGGGCTCCCGTTGTGCCTCAGCCCAGCGGGTCGCCTGCAGCTGCCTCGGTACCAGCTACTCCAAGCAAGGTAGGTCACTGACTAATGCGAGATCTGATTCTGTCCTTCTTCATTTTAATTTACCATCCTTATCATGTTAATCATTTGTTCCATTTCATCCACGCTGTTATTGTTTAACCAGGTGGAACCTCTCATGTCCAAGCAGGTAGTGTTTTCTAATGGCTACATGCATGCTGAGACATCTCGCATGACTTTTCTAACTGAATTGGCATCACAGAGAAATGAGATTTACTCTGAGCACAATCATGATGCTTTACTGTGTTCCTGTAATGTCCTCACTGTGAATGTGGTGGTGATGTTAAATGGCTTCACTTTCTGAGACGATGAAATGATAAAACTACAGATTCCATCTGGGCTCTTTGAGGAAATGGTTTAATCTTTATTGGTTTTTTTAAGGTTTATACAGAGGCTTAATTTAAAATTATGTTTTCCTCTATTTTACTGTTTAATTTCTACAATGACATTTTTTTAAAAAGCCAGGTTTTGAAATAGGCTAATCCATCTATTCGGCTGTCACCCATTATTTCAGGAGGAAGAGTCGCTGCGAGCTCAAATCAAGGACCTGGAAGAGAAGCTGGAGACTCTGAAGATGAAACGGACAGAGGACAAGGCCAAACTGAAGGAGCTGGAGAAACACAAGATCCAGCTGGAGCAGCTCCAGGAATGGAAAAACAAAATGCAGGAGCAGCAGACTGATCTACAGAAACAGCTCAAAGAGGCTAAGAAGGTACCCAGAAAAAACTGAGTCAGTAAATTTGCTGTGCAACTTCAAAATATAGAATAACTGATGCAAAAAGCTTACAAGGATAAATTAAGTCCTGGCTCATCTTTCCAAATGTTTAATGTTGTCCATCTCATTTTACAGGAAGCTCGTGAGGCACAGGAGGCCAAAGACCGCTACATGGAAGAGATGGCTGACACAGCAGATGCCATAGAGATGGCCACGCTGGACAAGGAGATGGCGGAGGAGCGAGCAGAGTCGCTCCAGGTGGAGGTAGACACGCTGAAAGAGAAAGTGGAGGAACTCTCCATGGACCTGGAGATCCTTAGGCATGAAATTTCAGAGAAAGGTAAGAATAAAATAGGCTCAACAAGATTACTACAACCTACAGAGATTTATTATAACTCTTTGTTTCTTTTTCTGAGCCTAACATGTTTTCTCTTTTCTCTAATTCAGGTTCAGATGGAGCCGCCTCCAGTTATCAAGTTAAGCAGCTGGAGGAGCAGAACAGCCGACTGAAGGAGGCGTTGGTCAGGTATGTGAAAATACCCAAACTCTCAACTACTTGACTCCAAAGTATTTATAAAATTCAGTGTATTAACTGATAACTGATCCAAATCAACAAAGACTTGCTCATCTGCTCCTCACAGGATGCGAGATTTGTCCACCTCAGAGAAACAGGAACATGTGAAGCTGCAGAAGCAGATGGAGAAGAAGAACACTGAGCTGGAAACACTTAGGACTCAGAAGGAGAAACTGCAGGAAGAAGTCAAACAAGCAGAGGCAACAATTGATGAGCTGAAGGAGCAGGTAGACCCAGGAGACACAAAGAGGGATTTATGTTTAGAAACTGCTTTCAGGTCTCTGCTTGTCCTTAGAAAATCGATGAACAGTTCTTACACCAAAGTATGGATGTAAAAACAAAGCCAGGCCTGTTTTTCTTGGAGCTAAATATTTCAAGTAAAATAATTGCTTTCTTGCATGTACCAGGTGGACGCTGCTCTGGGGTCGGAGGAGATGGTTGAGACCCTGACGGAGAGGAACCTTGATCTTGAGGAGAAAGTCAGAGAGCTCAGAGAAACGGTCACTGATTTGGTCAGTGTAGCTGTGTTTTTGTTTCTTTTCCTTCTGTGTTTCCCTCCTTCTAAAGAATATATTGATGTTAAAATTTAAGTATGCTTCAATGAACTTGAAATGTTAATTCTTGCAGCCAAAGTCAAAGCACAATAAAGAATCTTATTCTTCTCTTGTGCTTCAGCAGTGAAATAGGGGATGGAGAGAGCAGGATCTCATAAAACAGACTGATAGAAACCATTGAAGTACTTTATCAACTTATTTGAAAAACGTACAGCGAGTCAAATGAATTGAGCTCAGCAATTGGTGTAGTAGATTAATATTAATCAGATATCTCCCTCTCAAGACACATTCGGAAAATTCTTTACTCTCACACAGTGGGTCATACATGTGCTCAAATTTAGGGGTCATGCAAATATCTAAACATTCAAAACCCATTGGTGGTCATTTAAAAATTACCAAATTTTCTATCAAATTATTTTATAGCCAGCAAATTTACCTTATTGGTCCCAAAGATTTAACAGAGATGGTACTCACTTCTCAGGAGAGGAAATAAACCTGCATATAAGCTCATCTTATTATGCACCTTATCCATCTGCAGCTCTGCATCAGAGGTTTCCTCCTTACGGCCTCTGCTAACAGTTATATGGCAAAATAGCTGTTTTAGGATCATAATATACTACTTCAATTCTTTTAACAAAATTATAAATGTGGTCTTGGTGATAATTTTATTAAAAAGACCAAGGTACTATATTATGATCCTTAAGCAGCTATTTTGCCATATACCCATTAGTAGAGGACGTCAGGAGGACACGTCTGAGCTGCAAACGGATAAGGTGCCTTAACTGATTAACACTTTTCTCCATCAAAAATAGGCACAAGACCATTTTTTTCTGTGTAGGAAATACCTGAATAACATTTAGAGCATACCCAAGAGTTTTTCTCTTTGGTAAAAAAAAAAAAAAGTGTTTTTATGAGACTAGAATTTCCTGAAGTAATTAACAGTCATTTAATATAGATTTTCTGTTTATTAAATATTTAAAGCTTCCTCACTCTTTACAACTCTTTGTAATAATCAAAAGTTAGGTAGTGAGGTAAAAAATCTTATGAGATAAATGGAAGATTGCCTATATTACTAATATAATGGAGCAATTGAACTCAAATGATGAAAAATTTAACAGGAATGGCAACAGAAACATGTTTAATCAGCTCATGATTGTGTCTGCTTTTTGTTTTTTCCCCACTCCAACAGGAAGCCATCAATGAGATGAACGATGAGCTCCAGGAGAACGCCAGAGAGACGGAAATGGAGCTGAGGGAGCAGTTAGACCTGAGTGCCGCGAAGGTTAGAGAGGCAGGGAAAAAGGTGGAAGCTGCTCAGGAGACTGTGGCTGATTACCAGCAGACCATCAACAAGTACAGAGAGCTCACAGCCTCACTTCAGGTGAGTAGATGAGGGAAAACAAGCCTGTCTTTGGATGGGATCAGAGAATGTTTTTATCTTTTGGTACCCGTTTGAATGCGCTGACATTGTATGAGTTCTTTCTGTACATCAGGAGGCCAACAGAGAGCTGATCAGCCAGCAGAGTGCGAACACTGAACAAGTCCAGCAACCACCTGCAGAGCTGTTTGATTTCAAGATTAAGTTTGCAGAGACCAAGGCTTACGCCAAGGTAGGAGATGTGCGCAATGACTGAGCAAAGATAACCAATGTTGGCTTTTATTCCCATTAAAAACCTCTCCCTGTATTCCCAGGCCATTGAGATGGAGCTGAGGAAAATGGAAGTGGCTCAAGCAAACAGACAGGTGTCCCTCCTCACCTCCTTTATGCCCGACTCCTTCCTTCGTCATGGTGGAGACCACGACTGTATTCTGGTGTTGCTGCTCATTCCCAGACTCATCTGCAAGGTAGGAGGCAGTTTGAATCTGAGCTGACCTACTGTGCTGTGTGTTTGTGTTGAAACTCACACTTGTGCCATGTTGCTTGAAGGCTGAGCTGATCAGTAAACAAGCCCAGGAGAAGTTTGACTTGAACGGGAACCTGGTCCCGGGCAGGGGGCTTAGAGGCCCTCCAGGAGAACAGCGGAGCTTTGCTGCAGGACTGGTGTACTCCCTCAGCCTCCTGCAGGCCACCCTACACAAATATGAACAGTAAGAACTGCATCACTAATTTGTCAGGAATACTTTGTGTAAATTGGTGCTTTTAAGTAAAAAAATGAAACAATCCGGGATGTTGCTTAAAATTTATGAGCCTGATTTAATAACTTCTTGTCCCTCTTCCCTGGTTGTAGGGCTCTGAATACCTGCAGCGTGGAGGTTTTCAAGCGCATGGGTACACTTTACTCTGAGATGAGTTTCCACGAGCGCTCTTTGGATTATTTCATTGACCTGCTGCACAAGGACCAGCTCGACGAGACCGTGCAGGTGGAACCTCTGACGAAAGCTATTAAATACTATCAGGTAATTAAAGTGTGTTTTATGTCAAAATACATTTGTCCAATCTTGTGTATTCTACCATATCCAGTGATTTTATAGTGTTCCAATACAGTTTCTCAATGTTAAAACTAAACCAAATCCATTTTAAAAGTAAATATATGCCTTGGCACTGTTGGACAAAGTTACGCAGCTTTTTTATGGTAAAATTTTGAAACCATAAGCATTGCTAATAAATCTTTAGAGCAGGTAATAACCTTCTAGTAGTGGCAGCAACAGTCTCTCCTGGGTGTAGCACATGCTATAAAATAGTCCAGTTTTAAGTCATTTTTGAGTTTTTTGCAAACATCTAAACAGAATGAATATTGTTATATGCAAAGTAGGACCTCTAATATCGCACAAATAAAGCAAAAAGATTAAATAAATTGCATAATGTGATCATTAACAATAGAAATAGAACACATACAACACAATGAATTACTGGTTAAAAAGTGCAAAGACAGATTTAGTTACTAACCTCTCCAAAAGCTGCCAAAGCTGTTGCTGTCGAGTATACTATAAAATTATTACTTACAATATTTTTGGTTTTATAAAAACATTTTTGATCTCAGACTTATTAATTTGATGGTTGCAATTGCAAGCCAAAGAAAAATTATCCCGCTTTTAATTGTAATCGAATCTTGAATATCAAGCCCCTCATTGTTGTTTTGTCTTCCAGCAACTATACAGTGTCCATCTGGCAGATCAGAGTGAGGACTGCACCGTGCAACTGGCTGACCACATTAAGGTACTTCAAGCTTTTGAAATTTAATTTCAACACTTTCAATCTCAATACTGATCTAACAAAACATTTAATTTACAAAATTTTAACTGAAAAACCAATAGATACATGTAAAACACTACAGGATGAAAACATAGTTTTTAATGCGATAACTATAGCAGTTTATGCCACCCTCTCACCTCAGTTTACCCAGGGCGCCCTGGACTGTATGGCCGTAGAAGTTGTTCGCCTGCGGGCGTTCCTGGCGACAGGACAGGAGAGCTCCGGCCTCGCTGTTCTTCTGAAGGACCTCGACACTTCCTGCTCCGATATCAGACAGTTCTGTAAGAAGATCCGCCGTCGTATGCCTGGAACAGATGTGGCCGGAGTCCCCGCTGCTCTCAATTTTGGACAGCCGGTAAGAAACAAGCTTACCTGTTGGGTTATCTGCCTTTGTCTGACTGAGACAAATTTTGCAGATTAATAATCCCTCATCATAAATAACTGGGATGTGTTTGGCAGGTGTCGGAGACGCTGACGGAGTGCAGGCGACAGCTGACCCGTGTGGTCGCAGTACTGCAGGAGGTGGCTGCAGCTGGAGCTCAGATGATTGCTCCTCTGGGAGAACAGGAAGGTCTCAATGCTCTGAAACTAGAGGATATTGCATGCAAGGTTGTAGAGCAGGTAAGAGTCCATGTTCTGCCCAATCTTATCAACATGTGACTTTTTTTTGTTTCTTTGGACACTCAAGTTTTTTGGGTTTTTTTTGTTTGGATACAATTGTGAATTTTGCTCCATCTAAACAAGTGATCTAATCAAGACAATAAAATTAATTCAGTTGCAGTGGATTTGTTCAGATACTCTTTTTTGTGATGGCTTAGTCTGATGCCCAATGCTATCACCTTTTTCCTAAACGAAATTGTGTGCTACTTCTCTTTACCTCCACTTTTTCTCCAAGGTGTACGGCTCCCAGGGTGTGAATGGCCCAGAGCTTCTGCGACAGTCCTGCAGCTCCGTCATTATAACCATGAACAAAATGGCTACAGCTATGCAGGAGGGAGAGTATGATGCTGAAAAACCACAAGGAAAAGTACTTGTTTACCTTAACTTTTTCACATTGTTTTACCTAATCCAATCCTTGAATTCCATGTCTCACCATGTCTTTTTCTCTATTCTTGTCTTTAGCCTCCTCCAGTGGAGATGAGAGCATCCACCGTCAGGGCTGAGATGACTGATGCAGAGGGTCTTGGAGTCAAACTAGAAGACAGAGAAACCGTCATCAAGGAGCTCAAGAAGTCTCTTAAGATTAAGGTAATCTGTTGGAGAAACTTTGCAAAAAAGTCTTTTTTTAAAACTCGAACTATTGTCAGAAACTACATGAACATATGTTTTCCCAGGGCGAGGAGCTGAGTGAGGCCAATGTCCGCCTGAGCCTCTTGGAGAAGAAGCTGGACACCTCCACCAAAGATGCTGATGAGCGGGTGGAGAAGATTCAGACCAAACTGGATGAAAACCTGGCTCTACTCAAGAAGAAAGAGAAGTGAGAATGATAAAGAGCAGATGCCACCTTTTTCACATCTTTGCCATCATAATTATTTCCGTTATTTCTCACCTTTGCTTTTTCCTCATCTGCAGGGAGTTTGAGGAGACGATGGACGCTCTGCAGGCTGACATCGACCAGCTGGAGGCTGAGAAAGCGGAGCTGAAACAACGCATCACTAACCAGTCGAAGATGACCATTGAAGGCCTGAGAGGTCCACCTGCCTCAGGAATTGCCTCTTTAGTTCATGGATCTGCAGGAGGTGAATTAGTTATTATGGCCACTTTTTTTAAAGGAGAATTTAGCTTTTTTTTAACCTGGGTTCTGTTTTCAAATGTCCCTTCATACATGTGAGTGATGGAGAAATTAATTTTCAAGATGGTTCCAGTATTTAGCCAGGCAGTCAGCTAGCAGCACAGCTACTGAAAAGTATCAGGCAACTTCCCCCACGTAAGTTCGCCCTAAAAACGTTCTTTTTCCCCACACTGAAGTCCTCTGATAGTCTCAACGAGCATCCGACAACGTACTAGAGAGGAGAAATAAACAAAAGAATCTGTATTACCTCGTGATCGCTATGTTTTGGGTGTCTTTGTCCTATTGTCTGTGTCAAAACCTCGTGGGAATATCACGAAATCCGGTCGGAGATTCCACTACCTGACACCAACACATAGCAATCACCAGCTAATACAGAGACTTTTGTTCATTTCTCCTCTCTAGTACGTTGTCTGAAACTCGTTGAGACTATCAGAGCACTTCAGTGTGGGAAAAAAAAAAAAAATCACATTTAAGGGTGAACTTTGTAACTACTTATCATTAGCTGTGCTGCTAGCTGCCTGCCCGGCTAAATACTGGAGCAATCTTAAAAATTCCTTGCACCATGACTCATATGTATGACAGGAAAGATGACAACATACCCCAGGTTCAAAGAGGCTAGATTCCCCTTTAAGAAGTTTAAAATGTTGGCATTACATATCTAATCAAATATCACCAATTTAACAGATTAAAGTATTAGGCCAATGATATAAATGTGAAAGTAATCAGGTTTTCCTTAACTATGCAGGTCTTCCTCCCTCCATTGCAGGACCCACGCAGGTAGTGGACTCTCCTCTGCTCAAGCAACAGGTTGAGGCTCAGCGACTGGGCATTAAATATCTCAAGAATGAAAACATCAGGCTCAAGGTACACGGATGTAAAGCCAGTATTATTTGCAGTGTTGGACAGAAGCTGTCTAAAGCTTGGTGATACTTACCCATATTGTATGGATGCAACTTGCAGGCTGAGAAGATGAGAGCTCAGCTCGCCTCCCTGCCTCCACTTACCCCTGCAAAACTCCCACAAGTGTCCAAAGCAAGCTCCACGCCTCCAGAGGGACTAAACACAGGCATCTATCGTAGGACGGACCAGTTGCTGGCCACTCTGCTCAAACTTAGTGCAGAAGTTAAAGTGGTGGACATCACAGGGAAAACATCAGGTGTGTACACTTTTTAATGCAGATGCATTATCGTATGTTTAGAAATCTCTGACGTGTGTTTTTATACAGCAACTGCATCAAATTTTGTCCTCATGCTTTTTTAGTCAGTGCCAGCGCTCAGTTGCTGGAGCAGACGGCTCGATTGAAGAATCTCAGCGATGCTCTGGACAAACTTAAGGTGATGCTTTATCCCATCCTTTTTTTTTTTGTACATCAATGAGCTGAGAGTCATGAGTTCAATAAAACATGTTCCAATAATAAAAATCTGGTTTCAGGGTGAAGTTGCTGAACATGTGGTTTCACATCAGCCTGGAGCCAAGGCTCCCTCAGACTTTGCCACGTTCCCAGTGTCCTCCTTTGTTAAGGTAAAGGATTTTGAAAACTTAACTTTGCACATTGATTTTAACACTTAAGAATAAGGCACAGTTAAAAGTGATGCTGCTTGCTTATGTTGTGGTTTCAGGCCAAAGAAAAGCAGGGAGGAACAGTGTTTGTAGGTCGTGTTGCCATTCCATGTGCGCTCGGACAAGAACAAGTCCACCGCCTCGTCCTGTCACAGCAGCAGCTGCAGCAAGTACACCATCTCCTCATGACCTAAAACGGACTGGCAGCGCTTCGGCCTTCTTTCCCACCGTCCCATTTCACTTCACACTATTTTCCCTCATATCTTTTGCTTTTTTCCTATATAAAAGATAATGTTCAGGAAACTGTATCCTGTAACTAATGTTCTAGCACTAATCCTCTGTACCAGCAGCAGTGTCTTTGTATTTTCAGTGATTGGTTTGACAATTTTTTAAAAGTAAGACTCCTGAATGAGACATTTGCCATTTACTTGTTAAGTTTATGTACACAATTGACAACTTTTGTAAAAAGGAAAAAAGGGGGAGGATTAAATTAGTTGATTACCACCCTTTGTAACTTTTGTAGTAATTCTGCCAATAAAATTAAGCATTGCACATAAAGTTATGGTTTCGTTTATGGAGTAATAAAAGCTTTCTAATGACTGACACAATGGTGTGTTCGGTATAGCAGCTTCAGTTTAATCTATTAAACATTTCACAAATTACTCAAGTTGGGGCTTAAAAAAGAGTCATCTATGCAACTAGACAAATCTTAACAAATGGCATTAAGTTTTGACAAAGAGGGAACTTCAAAAAGGAGTAAAGTCCTAGCTCAGTCCCATGTCAAATTTAATAAAGTAGACAAATGATTTAAAATGTTTCAATTGAAAAATGCTAACAAATGTAAACAATACAAAAGAAAACACTATGCAGAATAAGAATAATGCAACTACAGTAACGGGAAGCACCATGATGTGACCGTGTCTGAAGCATATAAATGCACCTCTGCTTCAGTAGTAGCCTCGGTGGGCAGTCGGTCTGTGGTGGGTGTATGGCATGTACTGGTGTCTTGTTTGGCGGCTCCTCATCACATATTTATGATGGTGCTCTTTGTAAGGCTCAAAGTGGTGGGGAGGTCTGTAATCGAAATCTGCAGGACAGACGGTAAAAGTCAGGTTAAAATAGAAGCAGTGCAGGATAACATCAGCCATTAGACGGTAAAAAAACACATCCCAGTAGAAACTCTACAAGTCTAAGCAACAATATCTGCATTTACCACGATGATGGTACCAGTGCTGGTGGACTGGTAGTTCCTGGAAGGCGGTTCTGAAATGATGCGGAGCCTTGTAGTGATACGGCTGCTGCCGTGGCCTTTTATCCCATTTTAGGAAGACAGACTCCTCTCTGTTATGATTCACTGATGTTGAGTGGGACTCTAGAAAAACAAGCAAGATGGGACAGCAGAAAAGGAAAGAGCTGATGAACAAAGAGTATCATTGTTTGCACAAGCATGATAAAGGCCCTTCTCGAAAGAGGTGTAACTTTTAATAACTTAAATAAAATAAAAAAAAATGTATTGATATTAAAATATTTCTAATATGCATTTCTTTTTTTTTTAAAAGCCTGAATCAAGGCCAGGTTAGTACTCAATACTTTCTAATAATTCAACACAATTCCTTTACCCTCTCCAACAGCGATCAGGGGGCAGGGTAGTATCACACCCCAAGCTTGTGCAATGTGTTGCAGCAAAAGACAAGTTATCCTGCGGTGGGCGATGGCGTTCCAGTGGACTCCGTCGTTCGTACGATGTTGCAGAGAGAAACGAAACTGGAAGTGGAGGTCCAACACATCCGTCTCATAGGCGTCAGCCAGAGTCCCACTTAAGAAGTTGGCTTCAACCACATCATATCGCAGCTGGAGAGCCTTATGTTCAATCTGAATTGAAGCATGGAAGAGAAAATAGAAAAAAGTATAGAAGAAGCAAAATATTTAACATCTAACCTTCCTCTACAAAGATTTGAAAACTGAAAAAAATGTGGAGGACAAAAATATGTCTAAGTCTGTCAGACAACTATCTAAAAAAAGGATCCAACAATAGACAACTAGCATGGAACAGCAGTTTCTTTGCACGATTTTCTAATGTCACCCTGAGTACATCTACTCTCACAATTTGTATTCAACTCTCAATCAGTTTTAATCTGAGGAAAGCTCAGTTTATTTTTCACTCCTAGTAAAGGTTCAGAAAAACTTTGCAAACAACCATGATTCTTTAATGGTGAATGATGTACCTCAGGCACCAGGAAGCCACCTCTGATCTTCTTTCCTAAGGGCATTGTTAGGTTCCACATGACCAGTGTCTCCTCTGGAAGAATGTCATGCAGTTCATCAAAGAACTTGTGAAGGTTCTCCTTATAGTCATCAAGCCAACTGGAACTGTATCTACAAAACCAAACACATGAACCAATTCACTGTACAGGTGCTGGGAAAAAAGTGACATTTTTTCACTGCCATGAGAAACACCTCCCTCTACCTCTGCTATTCACCACTCACCACATCTGCTAACACATATCTACTGTGCAAACATTGTGTAGAACATCACTGTTCTGTGTATTCAGTCTGCTGCCATTTCTGTTAAAAAATGTGGGAAAATACTATTAAGTTTGATAGGGAGGGAGGGCAAATATAGAAATTATGAATTTCAACAGCCACTATTAAAAAAGTAACTGGGTAACATATGAAAGCAGCTTAAGACCAGTCGTATCAGCTTTGTACTAAGTTCTGGAGGAAAACTAAAAATGTATTTTTTTTAAATACAGTTTACACTAATTATAGACATGCGCAAATGTATTAAGCCATATTACTGCACTATGACAGTACTGTTGTGTCTCAAGAGTGTGTAGACCAACATGTCAACTATTCTAAAAAAAAGAAAAAGATTATGCACACCCTTTTCCACACATGCTGCATCACATGTCAAGGACACGCCAGTGGATTTGCCAGATTTCTAGAATCACTATACAAAAAAAAAGCTATAAAAATCTTTTAATAAAAAGCCAAACCAGCACCATCATTGCAAATTCTCCAGAAAAACAAAACCTTATCAAGCTTTAAAAATCGAAGACTATTTTATCTTCAAACTTGAGTATGGTAGAAAAGACCTGAATGGTCTGGGCAATGTAATCGTTTTGTTTAGCTCCTTTGTTGTAGCTTTAGTTGTCAGAATAAACAGAATCCAAATACACACAAATCCAAATACATAAAACCAAACATTTTACAATGCATTACTCAGCAACCTGTTGTTCACCTCCAACCCACCTTGATATGTCCCATACACAGGAATTTACAATGACCACATCTGGTTTCAATCCACGGCGGAAGTCCTCCAAGATGCTCGCCATGTATCTGGAGAAGATGCGCGTCACAAAATAAAACCGAACCAGGTGGTGGTCAGACTGGAACTGCCTGACCTCCCTATACTCAGTCCCATTGGTCATGTGACCCAGAGAGCCCCCTTCAACCAGGCAGTCCTGTTCAAAACTCATTTCCCCCTGGAGGAAAAAAAGGTGTTATGGCATGAAGATTTACTCACGTACAAACAAACCCATCAGTGTAATTTATATAGTAATTGCTTGCCTTGCTCTTTAGCTGCCTTGAGGTCACATATCTGTCCCTTTGAAGCAGTAAAACAAGGTCCTTGTATACTGATCGCTGAACTGAGAAAGAAAAAAACACAATAAAAAGTGTAAGACTGACTGGATGCACAAGTTGAACTTTATTAACTATAAACAGTTTTAAACAACCACTCACTGGAGTCTCCCAACACGACTACGAACTTGTTGTGCAGCAGCTGACAGGCCTGCTGGTGGTTGACGCTCTTTAACATTTCTTTCTGTTAATTACACAAAAAGATATGAGTGTTTTTATTTAATTAAATTTACTTTTAGCTGGTAGGTGCTTCCAAGAGGAATGGAAAATAAGCAAACAAAAAAACTTCGGCTAACGAATGAGCAATTCTTTAGCAAACTGTGTTGACTTATGTTAAAATAATGTAAGCTATACTTACCATGTTTATATTTTTGGAGGAAAAACAAGAACTATCGTTTACAAATGGCTTTGCAGTTTAAACCAAATCCTAAACTACCGTCTCTCTCAAGAGCTGACTAATGTCATCAAGCTCTCAAGGTATCTTTATTTCTGACTCTGCTAAGATTAGCAGGCTTGACATAAAAACAAATCACTCCACTAACGAAAGTTTTTAGTATGAGGACTAAAATCCACAATGGTGTCACCAATTGTTTCCTCTTTTTCATTTAAAAATGCCAAATTTTAAACACCACGAGTTACTTTTCCTTTGGGTGATTGGTACACCAAGCTACATCCCACGTCTGCCGTTACTTCGTTCAAAAGACGCAGGTGAAGCCACTTAAATGGTGCTTTTAAAGAGTGTCGGATAATTTTAACACATGGGCCTATTGTGTGATTCTATGGTAAATCTTTGATAAATAGGCACTCTTAGTTAAATATGACTATTTATTAGTTAATTAATTAATTAATTATTTGAATGAATAAATAATTTATCGGTCAATCACTTACACGTTCATTACATTTCGTTCCCAAATAACCAAATCTTCTTGTAATCTTTTTAAGTGGTCTTAGTTATCCAGATTTCCTGAAGGAGATATATATTGGGGAACCAAATACAAATAGTAGTTATCTTTAGCCACTGAGACATTTGCAAAAACATCGATTTGCATTGTTTTTTTTAAATGACAAAAAATAAAAATAAATAGATTTACTATACTATACTATTACTACTACTACTAAAAAATATTATTATTATTATTATTATTATTATTATAATTATTATTATTATTATTATAATAAATGGTCAAATACACAGTTCGACAGACAAATGTATTTTTGCTCCTATAAAGTGACTCCCAAAGAGTAATTTCCTGAAAACTTGGCATATCTTAGCATGGTGTGTATAAGCTTGTTCCTAAAATAAAAGAAAGAAAGAAGGGAAAACTGGACTAGTGCAACAAAAAATCCTAAGCATCCTAAGCTTCTATAACGTCCTGTTGCATTAGAAAACTGAGGTTGGAATTTGATTAAACAACCGTTTTCAGATTTTCTTTTGAGAAATGATTATTTGAAATATTAAAAAGTGGGAAGGAAAATGAATGCAAAAAAAAAATTAAATGCAAAAGGAGGAGCATATTGTGTCTTTCAAAATGAATCTTTATTTTTTTGCTTTATTTGAAGGGAAAAGAAAACAGCTTTATGTTTGAATGTTCAGTAAAAGTCACCGTCATCACCATCATCATAATCCAGCACCTGTATCTGGTCTTTTTTCATTTCTTGTTTTTCTTCATCTTCCTCTTCTTCTTCCTCATTTGACTCATCTTCCTCTTCATCTCTCTCATCTCCTGTTTTACTCCCATCTTGCCTGTGAAACTCCTGATATATCCCAGTCAGAGCTTTCGCTGCCTCCAGTGACACTTTCAAATTTCCTATTACCTCCTTGTCTTCATCCAAACTCACAACTAGAAAGAAGAGAAGCAGAAACAAAAATTAAATTTACCCAAAAGTCATTGTTCTGTTTTTTTCTTTCAGAGATGCTTATTTTCATTATTCACAATATTGGTTTTAATTTTCCCATAAAATTACACAACACTCACTATCAATTTGTTGTTCGATGACATCGTTTCCCGTCAGCAGCAGTTCCTTTAGGTCAAGGAAAGCATGTCCGACATCTACACACTCGTCATCATCGTCCATTGGCTCACTGACTACTGTAAACTTCAACCTGCCATGACACACACCAACAACATACATGACTGTATTTTTATGATTGGTATAAGAGAATCCAATAAAACTCCACAAATTCTCATTCTTTAATACAGTGTTTTTCAACTTTTTTTGGGCCAAGGTACATTTTTTTCCATTGAAAAATGACAAGGCACACCATACAATGTTCCACATTAATCTCTTTAGCCTTTGTTAGTCATATATGTATTGTCAAAGTTTCTTGAATAGAAATCAGATGTTATTTTGCCTATTATTTGCAGATATCAATTAATTTGTCTTCAAAACATGTTTTTTAGACCAATTAAGTGGAAGTAGACAATTTCCTGACATCTGACCACCTGACCATCTCTCAAGGCATACTAGTCTGCCACGGCACAGTGGTTGAAAAACACTGCTTTAATATGTATGAAATTCTAGTTTTGAAGATGTTTCTACCTGCCCTGGTTGGGATCCGTCCCCTCCAGCATCGTGTAAAGATACTGTCTGAGTGGAGCTGACTGAGATCCATCTACATAAATCACTGGGAAAAACAAAGGAAAAGATTATAGTTTTTTATTTTTAATGATCTGTGGAATAAACTATGGCTGGTGAGCTCCTCATCTCTGACCTCGTGTGAAGTTGTAATGAACCTCCTCCCCTTTCACGGGCTTGCGGAGGGACATTGGTGTTTCTGTCGTCTCCATCGGGATGCCAAGCAGACGATATTCCACATAAACGCGTTGCACCGACTTGTCCCGCGCCAAACGTGAGGATGGCTCCACTGTCAGTGACAGAATCTCAACTCTTAGCTTTTCTCCCTGAAACAGTGAGATTCTTGTAATTCATCATTACTGACCGGCATTGACACATTTTCCTCTTCCAGTGACAGATATTTCATACCTTTCTCATTTTTCGTCTTGGTGGTATGATTACAATGTCACTATGTGAGGAACTAGACTCTGAGGACTCTGGGGCTTCACTGTCATCTGTAAAGGAAAGAATGAGAGGAGAAAACCTTAAAGGTTATAAAACCATATAAGCATGTTACTGTTTTAGCAAAAGCAGAACAAATGTTTAAATGATGCAAAGAAACTGAAAGCAAATCTGTTAAAGACGGGAGTATAATTACCACTCTCACTCCTCTCCTCTTCCTCTCCGTCCTCCACCATTGACACCTCCACAGAGGGAAGGTCCTAAAAGCACCACAAAAATAAATTGGGATCGATTGGTGACTTGTCAGCGTACATTAAAACATTTATCTATGCACTGCATCATTTTGACTAAAAAAGACAAGGAAGCTGACCGGGATCCTAACATCGCTGGCAGAGCTCCTTGAGGGTGTGATAGGCGATTGTCTGGGAGATGTTCCCACAGAAGACCTTCAAGAGAACCAAACGTTATTGCTTCTTGTATATCACTTGTTAACATTTTCAAGGATTCTTATAATCTTTTCTGCTATGCAATATATATACCGGCGGTATTGATTTTTGCATTAAGAAAGTCCTTTGCAACTCACCTTGCAGATTGCCTGTCAGATGGTGTGGTCAGTCTTGGCTCTGGGGTCAGATGAGGGCTTCTTTGGTAAAGGTTTGGTGAACTCTTGATGGATCTCTTCCTGTCTAATGATGGACGAACACCCAGCGGCTTCACACTGGGGATTTTCCCTGATCGTAGGTCCTGGGAGCTTTTCTGTTTGACAGGAGGCTGAGGCTGTAACAAAGAAAAATATAAGTGTGCAAATACTTTAAGAGCTTATCCACAAATAATACTACTTGAAACCTTACCCGAGCTTTTGTCTCTTTCTGCACAGCAACGGCTCCTCTGGGCTCAGGTTGCTGAGTCTGTTTTTCAGCAAAGAAGAAAGGGCATCAAGTCAGGAAACAGGAAGTAAACACTAGTATTCACACAAACTCAGATCAGCTCTTTAGAGCCATTTTTGTACATATCAAGTACCAGCCGGATGAAATATCATCACCTTCACTCTGGGCTTAGCTATGGGCCTCTGCGGCTCTTCCTCTCTTCTTCTCTCCTCCCTTCCTGTGCTTTCCATCACCCTGCTCTGCACATCAACTCCTCTCCCCCGGCTAACATGCGGGGCATCCATGGATGGCTGAAAGGGGTACTTCCATTTCACCATGACTCGGACCATGCCTCGAGGTCCACCAGCTGGATCCCTCAGAACATAATCGCCTTGCAGAACACAGGAAAACCCATCAATACTGCAAAGGTGGAGGCCAGAGTCCAGCCCGGTGAAAAGATATTAACTTGACAGGAATGTTTCAGGGGGATGAATTAGTTTTCTATATTTTGTGAGCCGTCCAATATATTGTGTAACAGTGAAAACAAGATGATTTCCACCATTCGGCAAAGGGAGTCTTCTGGTTGATGTACTTCTCTCTTACCTCTGATCTCTCTGCCTGTAGCCAGGGCCAGAAGTGGGATG
The DNA here is from genome assembly GCA_036024015.1 of Craterocephalus amniculus. Classification (NCBI taxonomy): domain Eukaryota; kingdom Metazoa; phylum Chordata; class Actinopteri; order Atheriniformes; family Atherinidae; genus Craterocephalus; species Craterocephalus amniculus. The sequence goes on along the minus strand of JAVQJG010064843.1, from coordinate 4,344 downwards.
GGGGACTTGGCCAGGTAGGCTGGTGGTATCTGGTCATCGCTGTCATCAAACACATAAATCCACAAACTGCTGGACCTGGAAAAAAAAAGGAACCGAAAGGTTGCTGAGCTAAAAAAAACAAAAAAAACAAGATATCTTCTTTATTGTGTGATTAAAATTTTATACAAGCAAACCTGAGGTAGTGCAGCACATCAGCTGATACTGCTAGAGGGTAGCTGGTGACGTCATTAAACACCGGATCAGCTGTGCACTGGACAGTCTGAGAAACATGAGGTGGCAGGTCGTAGAACCTGTAGGTCAGGTAGGCATCAGGAAGGAGTCCTGGCCAGCGGGCGCTCAGGCCCACGCAGCGCTCCAGCATCACCACCAACTCATTGGGAATCCCACCACCATAGTCATGTAACTCCTGTCATCAGTAACAAATAATATCATTAATCTTATTCATGCTTAAAGACAAAGGATTCTAGTTAAAGTTCTTATTAAATCAAAATAAATGAAATCCCAATTTCTCGTCTTAATGTCGAAATCTTGTCATCCAAATATCCCCAGAGCACCACATAAAAGACATGACGGTGATACTGATTCATTCCCAAAAGAAAAAGGCACAAGGCAAGGCAAGGGCAAAAGGTAAAAATCGAAGGATGGAGCCAAATGCAAGGCAAAGGTGTAGGAACTGGGTTTGCACGCTTTTGCTACATGCATGCAGGAAAAAGTCTCTGTTTTACCTCATGACTGCTGTCTTGCCAGCCAAGAGAAATCTGCACAGGACCCCTCTGTGTCACTGGTCTTCTTTCAGCTTCATGTTCTGCCACAGTGGCAACAGGCTCCGCTGGAGGGAACAAGCGGGCCCAGAAATCCACCACGCCAACAATTTCACCCTCATGTCCTAAGCGAAACAAGAAAGTTGGATGGACATCTTTATATAAATGTTTTTTTTTTCTTTTCATACCAAACGGCGATGGAAATGACCAACCCCTTGTTGCATGGGCCGTTACTAACCTGTAATAGTGACACGCCCATTGATTCGCTCTCCTCTCCTCTCTATGGGGCCCATAAGCGACATGTGTCCGCTTCCATGAGTGACAAACTGAATGCCTCCTAACGCCTGGTGGAGCTCCACTCGCACCCTTGACCCCTGACCTCCCAGCCTGCCCAGATCCCTGACCGTCAGAGCATAGCGAGATGTAAACCCATAGTTGGGTTGGCTCCCTGATACAAGAGGAGTAGAGTGCATCTCAAAGTCCAACAGGCAGTAGGTGCAGAAGGTCACAATGTCTTCGTGTTTGTCTCCTCCTGGATGGATGTTGGCCATGGTCCGCAGCCCTGCTGGGGTGAAGGTCGCAGCCTGGAGGAAAAAAAAACAAGATACTCTGCAAGTTTGAAAACATCCTGGACTTATTCAGGATATTGAAGGGTTGGGGATTTTTACCTTAAGATGAATCTCCAGCAGTGATTCCCCAGCCTTTAGCTGAGAAAAAGACAGGTCATCTTCAATAGGCTGTACCACCTCCTGATCTCCCGCTGGCCAGGTGTACTGTATCGGTATGGTTCGTTTGTAGTTCCTAGGGCTATATGCCAACTCTTTCAACTGGGCTTAAGATACAGAGAGGAGCAAAAACCCTTTGTGTTACTGTGATTCACTTTGGCAACTTCAATCTGTTGATGCTATCAAATTTTTTATTTTGATCATTGAATTGATGCAGTGATAGAGTTTGTTGTGCCATACCTTGCAAAGTGTTGATCTGTAGAGCTCTTTTTGCCAGAAGTTTATCTTTCTCTGCTACCCTCCTTCTGTTCTCCTCTCTCTCCCTTTCCACCCTCTGATTGATTGTATTTAACTCTTCCTTGGAGGGGAGATTTTGAGAGATAATGTTAGTCAAAACAACTTAAGGATAAAGTGGCAAATAACACTTGAGTTCTGAGTGATGTATGCAAAGAAACAGTATATGGACCTGCAGGTCTTTAGTAATTTTGTGCTCCAGCAGCAGAAGGTTTCTGGTTTTCTGAAGCTCAAGCACAGTCTCAGCATGTGATGCCTGGATGTTTACCAGCTCACGGGTTGCATCTTCCACGTTCCCATCAGCCATGAGGAAGCATAAGCTCTCCCTGCTCTCCTGTTGCATCCTAAAGGCCTATGTTGGAACACAACCCAAGGTTTAAGAGCAATATTTTGAGTCTCTTTCGTGACAGTACAAAGAGGTACAAACCTTGATCTGCACAAGAGTTTCACTGAGCTCCTCAACACTCATGTCAAACTCCTGGAAGACATTGGAACTGTTTCATAAAATGTGCAACGACAGGGTAAAACACAGAAAAAGGGATGAGTTTATTGTTAGTGGTACATATCTGACCTTGGTGACTGAATCCAATCGGTTTTGCAGAGCGGAGACTTGCTCTTTGTACCGGGTAACCTCCCGTTCTAAATGCTCCTGCTGGTCTCTCATCAACAAAGAGAACTCTAAATGAAAATGTTGAGATTCATTACAGTAGAGATAGTTGAGAAAGTTTTGGTGTTACCATCAGGGTAAGACTTTTATTTGGGGGGAAATAAATCAGAAAATTAGATTTATCCTTATCTGAGAGACCTTACCTCCCTCTTGGTCCCTCCTCTCCTCCAGTATCTCCTTCTCATGCCTCAGTTTCTCCTTATCTAATTCCAATCTGCTTCTTTCCTCTCTCTCTGCTTGCAGCATTTCCTCCAATCTCTGAATGTCAACACTGTAGACATTTTCCACTACAGTGTCTCTCTTATGCAGCTTTTCTCTGTGTTTTCCCACGTGGTCATCATGGTCACTCTGGGCAGATAGAGTACTGAGAAACAGAGACGGGGGAAGCACCTGATCATACCCACTTCAGAGAACTCAACTAATTTATTAGCTACTTTCTTTTAAAACCATACCTCTTTAGTAGGGTGTCATAGTTATCTTTTATCAGGTCCCTCTCCCCTTCCAAGTCTGATATCCTCTCTTCAAGCTGAAAAACATAAGGTGGAATTTTCTATCATTTCTGTCATATAAATTTGTCTGTTATTTGGGATTTAAAGTTACAGATGAGGTTTCTGTACCTTGTCCAGGGTGCTTTGAGACAAAGACGTGGTAGTAAGCTGTCCCTCAAGAGCCAGAGCTCTCTGCCGTTCCTGCTTCAGCTGCTCTGTCAGCTCCTCCACTTTCTCCAGCAGAGCTCCTTGGCTTTCCCTGAGCGACCTCTGACTCTGAAACACACACAGTCAAAATGTTCACAAGCGTAAGCTGAACGACACTGAAACATTCATCGTAAGTTTGCTGAGGTTTTACCTCATCTAGCTGCTTCTCATATGCCTAGAAGGAAGAACAAAGTGCATTAAAAGCATCTGCCATTGAAATCCTGACATATATATGAAAAAATGAGGACTTCTCTGACAGACAGTCTCACCTCTTGCAGGTCGGCAAACTTCTCCTGAGTTACTCTCAAAGCGGCGCTCTTGTCTGAAAGCTGCTTTTGTAGACGGATTAGATCCACATTCTCCCTGATAGTAATTCTGACAGAAAGAGGAGATATTTGATGTTTGATTCACTAATTTGGCTTTCTCTCTGTTGTTCAATTCCTCATGACAAATCATTGTGTACAACTGCCAAATGAATGAAAAATTTTTCTTAGATGCTCTGGAAAAGCAACTTTTTTCACAACGTTGGTGAAAATGCTTTGTCTATTAAAATTAAAGGCCAATGCAGAAAAAGGTAATGTAGAAATATAAACTATGTTTCTATTGGTTTATAGTCACTTTTTAAAAAAAAATAAGCCATTCGATGTATAACTTTTTAAGGTGGGTCTGTATGCATCGTAGCTACCATAGACATAATAAAGAGTAGACGCCGCATTAGTACCTGACGCCCGAGAATTTTGGCCGCCATCTTGGACCGGTTAGAGCATCGCCCTCTAGTTGAGCAGCAGCAGGAAGATAACAGAGCACGGTGCAGGATATTCCTGTTCAAATCGGTGGACCGTGGAAGATAGAGCACGAAGAATTATTTAAAGAATAATATATAATAAGAATATATAAAGAAATTAAACTAATCTTAACGGATTTTACACATGTGGTAGGCCTACTGATGGTCTTTTTCACTTTTAATTCCCCAATAGGTGAGTTGATAATTTGCAAACAAGCTTAGTTCAGATATGTATCATAGTAGTAATAGTTTTGTTTAGGAAAGGCAGAAATATTTTTTAAGAAATAAAAAAAAGCTTGAGCTTCTTTATGTAAAATTTTTCTTTGTTGTTTACTTTGTAGACTGTGCCAAATCTCACATTCCAAAGGTTTTCCAAAGACAAGGATGTGAGGAAAAAGGAACAATTTCAACCATGGCA